>JAXIVJ010017799.1:0-25103 GCA_036785665.1 Chirona hameri | reverse complement strand
GCTATATGCATACACTATACAGGTGAGGGTGATGATGGCAGCTGCCAGCCCCTCGCCGCCAGGTCTCAAATCGGGACAGAGAGGACTCGGTGCACGTTACAGGCATAGAGTGTCACCATCCGTAAATGGCGCCCATCTACTTCTGCATTGGTACAATTTTCCTCTTTTTGCGGGCAATCACCTTCTCCATTTCAAATATTTTTAGCAGCATAGGACGAAATGCCTGCAAACTGGACACGCTATCCCGGTAACGATTATTTGCTATGAATTGCTTTGCCAAAGATGTGTGGTTGTGGTTGTGGTTGTGTCAAAGGTGGCAGTCAGCTATGCCTTTTGTTCCTGAACCTTTTGTTTTAGGATTCGAACGATTGTTGATATGTTCGTTCCCTTTCTATGCATGATTAGTAAAACAATTACCTTGCTGAACACGACATTTTGAGAGATAAAAAATTAGCACCATGACTTAAAAATGCCGGTCACAGGGTCAGTGACCTGACATGACCTGGGTATAAGTTAGAGCACAAAGGTGTCATTAAACATGTTGATGACGCAAGCACCCTTTTAGGTTAGAATGTGATCGCATTTCCTGAACTTATATCCAGAAACCGCTTAGGGATGGCCGCAAGGGCGAGAATGCCAACAAAAAAAAGGCAAATGGGCCACCCTTAGCACTCATTGGCGGCAAAAACGGACTTCATTTTCGGAATCAGCATGAAAAACAGAACCAGGAAAGCTAAGGTGCAACGGATTCCTGACAACAAGTGCAAAAATGAAACACCCTAAGGTACAGCGCCTCTTCTAAACGTGCCAGGTTCTCAACAATTATACAGACGCACGCTCAAACACCCCTCAACTCACCGCTTGAGTTGAGGAATTATTCTTTACAATTCCTAGTTTGTGGTTAGATTTGCTACAAAAACAAGAATCACGAAGTTGAAATCGGACTTCACGAAGTTGGACACCGGGATACGAAGTTAGGAGTTTTTTTTTACCCATTTTTGACGCCATTTGGGCGAAATGTGACAATGGCAGAAACGTCTCGCTGGGTGACATAAGGCACTGCAATAGATCCCCATTCTTCAGATGCACTGGCGGCCGCAGGGGGGGGGGGGGGGTACGGGGGCCATGCCCCCCCCCCCCCATTTGGCATTCAAAGGGGGGCAACGTATCTTTGCCCCCCCCCCCCCTTGCTCGATGAATCGTAATCGTAAACATTGCCTTTGCAGCAGTCATAATCCAGCTATCCACAATACAAAAACTGGAAAATTTCGCACGGCTTCGCGGCATGACACAAGTTTCACCATTGCTTATATAAATTTGAAAATAGGAAAATGAATTCCATTTAATGTCTGGCAGAGGCTCTCGTTGTCGGTAGTCGGTACCTATTGCTGGCTCCAGGGCCCACTCCCTTCATAAAATGTGAACTTTCAAGCGTGCTACATGTTTAGCTAGTCTGCCGAGTTCCTAAAAGGCGATGCGACCGCAAAGATGCGGACATCGCCATCTAAAAGCTGCTCCAGCGGTGCTCAACATGCACTGGCGGATCCAGGCTGGGGGGTCATCAGGGGAAAATGCCCCCCCCCCAGGAATCTGGGGGGCATTCAAAACAAAGTATCCCCCCCCCCCCTTCTCTGCGCGTTCCCAATTTTTCGTATAAATCGTAAAATTGTCTTTTCAGCAGTCAAGATCCAGCTATCTAGTCAAAAACCGACACAACTTTCAACTTATTTTCACTTTGACACAACTTTCGCAATTGCTTAGACAAATTTTGAAAATGGAAAATGAATTCCATTAGGTATGTGTCTGGCAGAGGCTCTCCTTGGCGGTAATTGCTGGCACTGGCGGATCCAGGGGGGCATCAGGGACAAATGCCCCCCCCCTCTCCTCCTCCTCCACAGGAATATGAGACGAGCATTCAATACAAGGTGTCCCCCCCCCCGCGCGTTCCCTGCACTGAACGTGAAAACAATGATCTTAGGGAGAAAACTTCATGAAAACGGATTTGTTTTCCTTCTCTCGAGTGTTTGAATTTGAAGTTGGTATGTATCCCTTTCTTTCAATGATAGACAACACAGCGCACCCTGAGTTCTGATGCAATTCAAGCAGCCCCGGTGACACTTAACCCGCGCCCGCTGGGGTGGGGGGCAGAATCAGCTTCCCTCCCGATTTTCTCAATAACTTGAACACTGTGATAGATATCAACGTTAAACTTTCAGTACCTTATGCTGCATCAATTCTACGTCGTCTCACCCAATTATAATTAAATTAATGTAGTGTTTTGGGAAATAATGATGTTTTAATGACGCCATGTCATGCAATTTTGTGTGGAAAAACGATAAATGTTTAAACAATCGTAGAAAATAGAGTTTTGAAGCAAATTACAAATACAAACGTCAAAAAAAGGAAACGGCATTCTATTCAAAATGGCCATCTCGGATTTGTAAAATTTTGTGTTTTTGACCCCTAAAAATAAGAGCAAATCTTTTTTAAATCCACAATAAATTTTTGTGAATTTGAAAAGTGAATTCCTTAAGCTCGAATACCAAAATAGGCGACCGGCCCAAATCCGCGGAGGAAAAAAATGGGGGTAACTTTTTGCCACAAAAAAAGATACCCCTCACGGAGAGAGGCTGGATCTGCCAGTGCAACTTGTTAGACCAAAGAGGTAATAGTGGGGACCAGGCCAGGACCATCTCCCCAAAGCCATCTCCCAACAGGCTCCTCCAGATGCACAGGAACCATTTATGCGCGAAAGTCGTTCTGCCTGTTGCTGCTTTTAAGCCATTTGCACTGTTACCGGTTGTTTGTTAAAGAGTGTGCCTACTGCCTACTCACATCGCTTATTTGGGGTTATTGACACTGGACACTAGAACATAATTTTCTTAATTGAACCATGACTTAATTTCTCCAGATTCACCCTAGTTGCTGAGATGTTCCAAAGACTCAGGAAAGTGATGGAATCGCAAAATTATCGGGTAGACTCCAGAAGGCTTACCACCACTAGCAACATTGCTAATATCGAAATATGGATCAAAATTTGCTAGCATATCGTTAGCTCTGGCCAATAGCAATTCGACAACACAGTTAGTGCGCGCTGATAGCAGCAGCCGAACAGTACCGTCTGTCCCCTACTCGCAATGCTTGATAGCCATTTTGACGCTATTTTTCGACGAAGATATCAATTTAGAGCTTCGAAACTTGCACATATTACTGAACTGAAGTTCACAGTGGCAAGAACATGCTGTGCCAAAACTTGTCTCTCTATTGCCTCTTACTTGTCTATCTTTAAAATGTCGCGCATGATGTGACCGTAATTGCATTGTCTTAGGTGCGCTGTTTTACACATCTTTTTCCTCTTTTTATAGTGGCGATCGTTTAATCGATATCGAGAAAAAAATAAGAAAAACAATATAAGTGAAAATTCAACTAAAAGGGCTCCAGTTGTGAATTGTATCGTATCCAACAATCAAACCATAGCTTCTTACCGTAAGCAAAATATTTTTGACATTTCAAAACAGTAGGCACACTCTCAGGTAGTCAGAGTAAAGGCGGCCGCAAACAGCACATTCGGTGGCCGATATCCACTGCGAAATTCCGCCTCGGAAAAATCGCAGCGACACCACGAAATATCGTCCTTGTACCGGCGGATTCGGCGCCTGTCTGCTCGCGAGATTTCGCCCTGCCGACCTACAGCATGTCGCATCCTGTCCCTACAGCCTGTCCCAAAGTAACTTAATTATGGTCATTTTTCGACGAAGGTGTAAGTTTAGAACCACGACACTTTTACATAATACATTTCACAGCGGCAAAAACATGTTGTGCAAAATTTGTATACTCTATCTTGCATAGATCGCCACTGTTAGCCTGATACGTTTGTGTTGTCCGCGGTTCCGCGTCGTTCAGTCACGGAAAAAGCTCGTACGGGCCAGCCTTTTCCGCCATTCCGCCAGCGGACACCTCGGCGCGTTTAGCTTGCGTTTTTCATCGTTTCGGCTGACGCAGAATCGGAAATTTGCTGCAGATGCGCGAAAAGTCGCAACGATATCGCGGCCTCCGCGCGCCGAATGGCCCAGTGTGCGGCCGCCTTTACAATTACATATGTATACAGTAATTATTATCATATGTACTATTGAGCGCTGACTGTCACCCCGGCCATGATGTTTTACTATCCGTAGCTAATGTATATGACAAACTACATTAATTTCAATACTTTTCATCATACCGAGATGTGCAACCAGGAAAAGGGGTTACCTGAGGCTTATCTCCCATCACGGTCTGGTTCCAATATTAAAAATTCGTTTTCCACGACCTAAATTTAACTTTTCATGCCGTTTTGCGGCGTCACATCGGTGGCCATCGTCATTGTCTTCGGTTCGTCGTAACGCTGAATTGAGGGAAGTGAATAGCATTTTATCCTGTTATCCTATACATGGCCCACCGTCTATATTTCTGTGTTTGATCAGGCAACCCCGTAAAAATTTCGCGCAGCTTCGCGGCGCTCAATAACAAGTACCTACTATGACATGAAATTAACATTAAACATGCTGCAAAGGCTTAAATACACGCATACAAAATGGGGTACATTTTCTCGTCATTTCAGCCCCCCCTCCCTACTCAAAAAGTATCGGTGATGCCCCTGATCAGTACGACCTGTGGTATTCACTGTGCGATTGAATTACGCCGCATCCCTCTAGTGCAAAAATCCGTTGTTTTTGAAGAAAAAATCAGATGGAAGCAATCGATGCGCTAACCATTTCAATATGGTATTTGACGCAGTTGCTGGTTTTCTGAATCGGACACCACACCTCTATGATGTTAAAGGTGTGGTCGTCTCGGTCGTCTGTTGGAAATAAGACTGGATTGATTTTGCTTGATTACAACAGCTGTGATGTGAGTGGAAGCAAGTTGAGATAAAATATCGTTCAGTCCAAGGACGTCCCCAAGGCAGGGCATGCCCCCCCCCCCTGGGGCAAACCCAATTTACACTAGATGAAATGCGATTCTGCTGACGACTCTCGACCCCCCCTCCCCGGTCAACAACATCTCGCTGACGGCTGACGGCCCGCTACCCCCCCCCCCCCCCTCAACAACTTTTGGAAATACTTCTCTCACTGGATTTGCCCCATCCCTTCCCCCACCCCCAAAAAAGGGTCAAAACAAAAATTGTCATTGGTCATGTTGCCCCCCCCCCCCTGTATCAGCCGTCTGCGGCCGCCAGTGTCCAGGTGTCGAATATTTGAAATTTCTTCCATTCCATTCGGCTGTGGGAGTACATTTTCATTTTCACGAAGTTGCCTACCTTTTCCCTAAATGTTCAGAGGCACTGAAGGCGCCCCCCTGGAATGGAAAATAACGCTTAATGGACCGAAGGACATGGTTATTTTCGTCGAGAAGGCGCCTATTGATGCGCCGACAGAACCCAGAAGTGCACCCCGAATCTGAGGAGGGAGTCCGCAAACCCATAGAGGGCGCCCCCAAAACCCATGGATGGCGCCCCCGGAGAGGGCACCCCGATGCCCCAAAAGCACCCCGAACTTCGGAACTTTGGAAGGGCGGCCTTGAAACTCGAATTGCGCCCTCAAACGCGATGAGGTGCACCTCGAATCTGAATAGGGTGCCCCCAAACCCATGCAATGGAGGGTGGCCCCAAATCTTCTCACTGTCAAAATGGCTTTGGTGTGTTACAATAATTAGTTATTTTGGCGCTACACTGCAATTTGTCCACGACAACCTTGCCGCCCCTCATGACCATGGCGCCCCCGTCAGGTGCCCGAAAAACTGCGCCCCTCGGGCCTGTTGCCCCCCCCCCCACCTAATGAAAATCCTGTGATCCGCCCCTGCCCACCACCAGAAATATGTTGCGAAGTGTCTTGACGAGACAAGCACGATGGTCGTTAAAATCAGTTGCCCTATATTCAATACTATTCAATACAAAGTTGTAATAAAAATGTTTGTTTTTGGAAGAACATGCCATCATGACCTTTGGTGACCTCTGGAGTCTGGAGCCTAAACTATTTACCTGAGCTAAAATTTGAGGATACCGATGGAATTTGATTTTTTAAGAGCTTTCGATTGTTTTTTTCCGTTTGTTCCTAGATATAGTTCCCGAGATATTTGGGGTTTTCTGAGCAAAGTCCTTTACATTGTAAAAATGTGTCCTTTGATGACCTCTGGTGACCTAAATATTGACCTGAGCCAAAACAAAATCCTGAAATAACTTCGAATGTCCTTGTGAAGAGCTTTCGAAGGATTTTGTCTGCGTCTTTCTAGCAATTTTAGTTTTCGAGTTAGTGTGTGTGTGTGTGTGTGGAGGGGGGGGGGGGATGAGGTTATGATAAGCCAACCGGAAATGACGTCAGAGTTACGTCATGTTCTGCGGTTTTTTGTTGAAAATAAGGGTTTGCGGAAAACGATATGAAAAGTGCAATGTTTAACCCGCGCGGCGCTGAGGTCTCCAGTCGAACGCGCGGCGCTGGGAAGGGTAAATTGTACCCCTCCCCTCGTATCTTCCACACCCAATACCACAGCGAGACGCGCAAGGCGGCGATCGAAATATCTCAAGGAGGCAAATATATTGCATACCCTAGCCGAGACCATTCCGCCGAGACCATTCCGAAAGGCAAGAAGACGTGCCAAACTTCGTGAACTTCCTTCTCAGAACCAAACTTCCCTGATCACCTGCTTCACTTGGATTGTTGAGTGAGCATTCGCTTCATCTGGCTGTTATGACTTTTGGCAGAAGCTTAAATTGTTTTCCAGATTCAAATTGTGTGAATTTTTCTGATCTTCGGCCAAATATCGACACATTTTCAGAATGAAAAGAAATATAATAAACTTTACAAAGGATTTGTTTTGTTATGTTCTGTTTTTTGTTTTATTCAGCCATTTATGCATTACGAGGCGGAATTCAATAGGTTGGTATAATTATGTGAGACTTTTTTGGATTTGGCTGCCAAACCGACTGTTTGCCATTCTGGATCCGCTCTTGGCAGCCGTATCTCTCATGCTGTATGCATGCTACTGTATCTCTCTCTCTCTCTCCTCTCTCTCTCTCTCTCCTCTCTCTCTCTCTCTCTCTCTCTCTCTCTCTCTCTCTCTCTCTCTCTCTCTTTCTCTCTCCCTCTCTCCCCCTCCTCATCTAAGGATAGTGGGGCGTTTCTGGCACCTGGTAGTCAATGTATTGCCATACCGCCCTCACGCTCACAGCTAGAAGCTAGATTGGTGGCCGGGTGCTGACTTCTGCGCAGTTATGGATGTGTGACAGTTTTGCCCAGCCTGTGTATACGTATATGCGAGCATAACACAACTCCGATCCGACGACACTGCGCAATGCGTTTATCACACTCAATGGTTGTAAAATAGCCAAACCTGCCACTGACAATCTGGTGTCGCAAACATACCCAATCACATTGCAGTCATCTGCTCCAAGGATCTTTTACTTGTCCTCTTTATTTGTATTCAAACATGCGCAAGCTATACTAAAAGCAATACAGCATCATATCACGAACATACTGTGCGACTGGCAGATGTTCAGGAGAGCCATGATGTCCAATGTCATTAGCGTTGACCAGTGACACACATGCTCGGACACTCGTGCGAAAGACAACACTATTACTAGATTCTGACTAGATAACGGAACAAGGCTTGGAGAAAAGCGCAGGTATGCCCAACCACGCCGACAACCATCGTAACACGCATTCAATAAATACAAACAATCGAGACTCTAGAGCGTTGTGGAGTTATGAAATGAAGACATACGGCCACGGTCCACGCCATTTGACGTCTCGACGACTGAGATCTTATTGAAATTTTGTCATTTATAGTGGAAGACAGAGTTCAACGAAAACGGCAATTGACAGGAGACAACGGCAATTGACAGGAGACACTTGTATCTATGGCAAAAATGCAAAAAACAAATCAGTAAACACTGGCCGCGACGAACCCACGGTCAACAGCCATCTTTGTCTCGTCCTGTATACGTGTACCAGGAGCAGTTTCTCAGTATGAAACTACGTATAATGGGTCACGACCGGACGCCCCAACCGGCGCCCTCAGCGACTGATGACGTCAGAGCGCTGACGTCACCATTCAGTGACGTCACGGCGCTGACGTCACCAGCCGGTGATGAGCTGCTGCTGCTCCATCGGGTAGCAGAGGACCTCCTGGTTGGCACTGAATATCTCCCCGAAGCCGGCCCCGTCCTGCACACAGCCCAGGCCGGCCTGGCCGTCCGGCGGGTCCAGGTATCCGACCTTTGCCGGCGGTCCGAGCGGCGGTACGGCCGGCAGCTCCCAGCCGGCCCCCGCTGGTGGCGCCATCTGCTCCGGCTCGGCGGCCATCAGTGCCGCCACCTCGCCGCTCTTCAGCAGCGGCTGCTCCAACGCGAAGATGTCGCCCGGCTGCGAGAGGTCGATCTGGTCCAGAAACTGGCCGTCAGAGGGCAGGCCGAGCGGCGGGCCGGCGAACGGCGCACCGCCCAGCTCGTTTGCCGCCGTCGGCGCGTAGTTGGCGTACTGCGGGTCGGTACCGTACACCGTCGGCATGTCCCATATGTAGTCCGTGAGCCCGTCGGCGTCACCCTCGCTGCAGTACGGACTCTGGCCGTCCGCAAACACGCACTTAGTGTACGACTGGCCCTCGACGTACGAGCGCAGGTTGTAGCGAACTTCAGCTTGATGCGGCTGCCAGCAGGTGGCAGTATCGGTGGCCATCCAGTCGGCGGAGTTGGCGCTGGGAGGAGGAGGAGCCGCGGGAGGAGGCTCATGGTACGCGGAAGAAGGCTCCGGGTACGAGGGAGCAGGCTCCGGGTACGCGGGGGCAGGCTCCGGGTACGCAGGAGCCGGACTGGAGCCGCTCCACTGGCACATGCACTCGAACGGAGGACAGGAGCACATGGTCCACGATGAGTCTGAAAAGGAGGGGTTCGGGGCTTCTTTCAAGATCACACTTTTATAAAGTTCAGTGGAACATAGAACGATGTATATCATGGATATCGACGCCTGATCTCCACTGCGACTAAATTATTACACTGATTACTGTGCATCTTGTAGAAAGCACTTCATTATCACAAGCAAATGCTGAATAAATGCAACTGTACGTCAACAATAGAAATACACATGCAATGGATTAATATCTTGTCTAGAGTAAGTACATATGTCCGAACTATAATTAAATAAAGTACCTACCTAAAAGAACTCTAGGACAGCAATTACCTCCCAACAGTACTATCATCGTACCAAGTATCATCGTACCAAGTAGGTACCAGGAGCCTGCTCCCAGACAAATAAGCGCCTGTAGCCCACAAAACCCTGCTCCTCCGATCTCCGATCCATGCTGTCAGCTGCAAATCGTCAGTCGTGATGTCAGCTGCAAACCCCCGATCATCACTCACCCTCTGAACAGGCGGGGACGGGCGGCGGCGGCGGAGGAGGAGGCGGCCGCTCGCCGCTCAGCAGCGCCCTCTGCAGCAGTTTACCGGACGGCTCACTAGATGGCGCTGCCGACGCCGGCCCGTGCCGCTGCCGCCGGCTGGAGCCGACAGAGCGGCGGGCCTCGGCCGTCGACTTGGCCTCCGGTGACAGATGACTATGAACTCCCTTAGCCTGCAACACAGTGACGGTGTGAAGTCAGTTTTCGACAAAAATTTCCTGACATAAGCGCCCGAAGTATCGGCGTAGGGGACAGCGTACTACGTACTGATGTGGTATCCATCGAATATTTATTCAGCTGTGTGGCCTCTGGTCCTCTTCATCAAAATAAAATAATGTCACTTTTACTTACTTGGTGCATTGCTACTGGAAGTCCCACGTATGTAAACGTAACCTTGCCAATGGTTACGTTATTGGCTGCGGTGCGCATTGTGCGTCTACAATACATCCGCTGGAATATAACTACAGCAAAGGCACACCCAATCTAAGATAGCGAAATTTTACAGCTTTTGACTGTGGCTAGCTGTATTCTGACTGCTGCAATTTTGGGATGCCCAGTACCGTTCTAAAAATGCATATATAGCATGTGTTAGACTTCACGTCTTGGGGGGGGGGGGGCAAAACACAAACAAACAAAACAACAACCCCCCCCCCCCTCCCCTTAGACAGGCTTGCGGGGTCATGGCCCCGTTCGCCCCCCCCCCCCCTGGATCCGCCCTTGAACACATGCTATATATGCATTTTTAGAACGGTACTGGGCATCCCAAAATTGCAGCAGTCAAAATCCAGCTAGCCACAGTAAAAAACTATAACATTTCGCGCAGCTTCGCAGCATGACAAGTTTCGCAATTGCATATACAAATTTGGAAAATTAATTCCATTTAGTGTCTTGCAGAGGCTCTTCTTGGCGGTAATTGCTGGCCCCAGGGCCAAATCTCTTCATAACTTATTAACTTTAAAGCGGGCTATATGTTTAGCTAGTCTGCCCAGTTCCGAAAAAGGCGACGCGAACGCAAAGACGCGGACCTCGACAACCGGAAGCTGTTCCAGCGGTGCCCAACTTGCTGGCCCGAAGAGCTAATAGTGGGGACCAGGCCAGGACTATACCCCCCCCCCCCCCCCCCCCCAAGCCATCTCCCCCAGGCTCCTTCAGATCCACAGGGACCATTTATGCGCGGAAATGTCGGTCTGCCTCTTGCTACTTTTAAACAATTTGCACCGTTACCAGTTGTGTGTTACAGTTCGGTACATAGGTATGTATACAGACTACAGTTATTATTATCATATGTACTATTGAGCGCAGACTGCCACCGGTCATCGTGATTTACTATCCGAGGCTAATGTATATGACAAACTACATTAATTTCAATACTTTTCATCATATCATGAAAAGTATTGAGTTTCATCATGTCTCGCCGCCGTGGGGCGCTAGCAGCGTTTGGTCACGGGTCAACCCAGTACCGTGATGCAAACCGAGCCGTGCGTTCTGCAATTAGGCATGATACTCGCCAGGATGTGGAGCGGCGCATCCGTGAGGGTAGACGGGAGTCGATGTGGCGACTGATTAGACCTGTCATCGGCAGCAAACGAGCCGCCCGTAAGATGCCAGACGTCACACCGGACGACCTAAATCGTTATTTTGTCGGCGTGGGTCCGCGTGTGGCTGAGGAGGTGAAGCGCTTAGGGCCTACGCCGGACATAGCCTGTCGTCTGCTGCGTGTCGGTGCCTGTTCTCTTGTGCTGATGCCGTTGTCACTGGCGGAGCTGCGGGCCGTTGTGTTTGGGATGAGTGGCTCGCCGGCCTGCGGTGACGACGGCATCAGCATACGAATGATTCGTGCCTGCTTTGACTCGGTTGGGTGGGTGCTCCTGCATTTGGTCAACTCCAGCATAACCCAGTCCGACGTTCCTGAATCCTGGAAACATTCCCTAGTCCATCCTATTCACAAATCCGGCAATCTTTGTGACCCATCCAACTTCCGTCCTATATCCATTGTTCCAGTCATAGCCAAAATCGTAGAGCGCGCTGTACACCAGCAGCTTTACAAATACCTTTCAGATAACCACCTCCTCTCTTCCAGTCAGCAGGTTCAGCAGGTTTCCGGCCTCGTCACTCGACTGAAACTGCGCTGACCTCAATTTCCGACCAAATCCTATCTGCCTTTGACCACGGAGAAGTTTCCCTGCTCTGCCTGCTGGATTTGAGCAAATGTTTCGATGTGATAGATCATTCAAAACTCCTGTCAAAATTATCACTTCACGGAATTGACACGTCTTGGTTCTCTGCCTATTTGCGCAACCACACCCAGAGTGTCAGCCTCACTGACGGTCTGGGTGGAGTGAAAACTTCCCTCCCGCTGCCCAACAGCATCGGTGTGTTTCAAGGCTCATCTCTAGGCCCTCTGCTCTACTGCGTCTTCGCAAACGATCTCAGTCTGTTTGCCGAGGACGCAGTGGTTGTCCAATATGCTGACGACACCCAAATTTTGGTCAGCGGCAAAAAATCTGATATTCACAAAGTCGTCACACGCATGGAGGGTGCCTTAGCCTCTCTCGATAACTGGTTCCAAGCAAATGGACTGAAAGTAAATGCCGCCAAGACCCAACTGATGCTTCTGGGCAGCTCTCAAAATCTGCGCACTGTACATGACATCAAAGTAAAATTCCGCGATCAGGGCCTCGTTCAATAAAGCTTTTGGCGTAACTTACGAAATGCGTGAGTTACGCCATCAAAAGCTACGCACCGTAAATTAGTCCGTTTCACCAAGGTGCCGACGGAGTTGTTTACTCCGGCGCAGTTTGCGTTGCTGGCGTAAACAATCAAGGGTGTTTTAAAAATTGACGTGTATTGAAAGCATTATAATAAACATTTGTTTGTAATGCAATTATTGAAATTGGAATCATAAAAATATTATAAAAATATTTGTAAAATAAATAATGTTAAAATATCGTTTCTGAGTAAATAAATAACAAATATTTTCTGGACCCAGGCGAAAGCCATTAGAGCTGCCATTATCGAGCCCACGTATCCGGTGTGAGAATTTAAAGCCCGCACGTATGTGGGTTTAGTGAAAAGCTCGCGTGATTCTCGTTTTTTGTTCTTATTTAATGAATACATTACTAGTAAATCAAATTAATAATACGCTTTCTATTGCATGTGAACAGTCATGGCGATAATGCCGATAGAACCACCAACAGAAATCCTCGTCTAAAAAATGAATCGGACATATTGCCACTTGCCAGCACGCAACGCAAAACGATGCGAGACAGATTTACTTTTATATACATGTAATCCAGGCCCGGATCCAGGCAGAGGGGCTGCCCCCCCCCCCCCCCCCTATGCGGGGATGAATCATGCGGATTTACTGATCTAATTGTGGTTAGTGTGAAACTGTCCAGTGTATAGATGGCAGCACATAAAACAGATGAGAAGCTAAGATGATGACAAGTCATGATGACACGTCATGATGCCACGTCATGATGACACATCATGATGACACATCATGACATGTCATGATGACAGATGGCTTATCTAATAGGAAGTTCACTGACAACAAATTGATGTGTTCAGCCACGCCACCAAAACACACAAACTCAGACACTGACGCCATTATTGATCAGCAGTCAGTATAGATGTCAGCAAAAGTGCCTTGAAAATTCCACAATTTGCCTTAATTCGGTGAAAACTCAATGATGATCTCATTCAACACACAGGTCCATGGCAGCACTTGTCTTCAAAGCCTCGCTCATAGCTTCAACTGTATCTTACATTGGCCTTACATCACAGTGTTGCTCCCAATATCCAGATTTGTTCAGCGTTCATCCACTCTTAACTACAGCGTGGCATGAACAGACATTTTCCTACCAATTTCACTCACCAGCTGCAGACAACTGTTAATGTTTGTTCCAGAAGAAGTCACTGTTCACTGGTCACATTGGTCACATTAGCGTTTGCAAGAGGCAATTGAATATGCTATAATAAATGGCAAGCATTCAGCATACCTATACAATAGACTTGGTAAGTTTTGTGTGATGTGATTTTTGACATGACATCAACATTTTTGGCATGACGTAGATGATTCTGGCTAAATATATTATTACTGGCTAAATCTATGAATAACTAATGATTGGAATCAAATGTTGAGGCACTAGCTGACTGAAATGAGATGTCTGAATTTTCAACTTTGACAACCACAGTTTACAAAAGTAATGGATAGGTTTAGGAATGTTGGTCATCATGCACCTATAGATGCATGGTGACCAAAATTTGGGAAGGTGTGTATCAGTGGGGAAGATTGCAGAGTCAACACATCTATGTCTCACCACAGTATCTGCTGTAATGCCCAATGTGTGACGGTCATTAGTATTGAATTAGTAATCATATTAGTATTAGCACTGGCAATGCCAGAGAAATAAAACTAACCCCAGGCTTGGCTTGCATTAGCATTTCCTGAGTATTGACATTGGTAAGGGTTAGTTACACCTTAATTTGCATGAGTTTTACCTTAGGGCAGGCTTAGCATTACATGATTATTACCTTAGTAAGGGTTAGTTTTGCTAGTAAGGGCCTGAGTGTTACTGTCGTGAGCATGGGTGGAGAATCGTTTCAAAAGTTGGTGTGGCCGGCGCACTGGCGGATCCAGCCTCTCTCCGTGGGGGAGGGAAGGGGGGCATCTTTTTGTGGCAAAAAGGTACCCTCATTTTTTTTATCTGCGGATTTGGGCCAGTCACCTTATTTTGGTATTCGAGCTTAAGAAATTCACTTCAAATTTGCAAAAATGTATGATGTTAATTTTGTTTCCGGAAAAAATTATTCATTTTCATTTTTGGGGTCAAAAACACATAATTTTGAAAATCAGAGATAACCATTTTGAAGAGAATGTCATTTATTTTCTTTTGACATTTTTGTTTTGCAATTTTCTACAAACCTCTATTTTCTACGATTATTCAAACATTTATCGTTTTTCCACAAAAAATGGCATGGCATGACGTCCTTATAACGTCATTATCTCCCACAAAAACTGCATAAATGTCATTGGAATTTGTAGCAAAGACGTAGAATGGATGCAGCACGAGGTACTGAAAGTTTAACGTTGATATCTATCATAGTTTTCAAGTTATTGAGAAAATCCGGGAGGGAGGGCAGATTCTGCCCCCCCCCCCCCCCCCCCACCCACCAGCGGGGCGCGGGTTAAGTGTCACCGGGTAAGCGTGTTAAGGGTTAAGTGAATTTGTGCTTGAATTGCATCAGGTGCGTTGTTTTGTCTATCATTGAAAGAAAGGGATACATACAAACTTCCAATGCAATCACTCGAGAAAAAACTTCCGTTTTCATGAAGTTTCATTGTTTGTTTTCATTGTTTTTCACATTCAGTGCAGGGAACGCGCGAGGGGGGGGGGTATACTGGTATTTAATGCCCCTCCCAGATTCCTGTGGGAGGGGGGGGGGGGGCATTTGCCCGATGCCTCCCCCCTGAATCCACCAGTGCCAGCAATGACCGCCAAGTAGAGCCTCTGTCAAACACTTAATGGAATTATTCACTTTCCCATTTTTGCAAATTTGCATAAGCAATTGCGAAAGTTGTGTCATGCCGCGAAGCGGTGCGAAATTTTCCGGTTTTTGACTGTGTATAGCTGGATTTTGACTGCTGCAAAGACAATTTTTACGATTGTACGATACATTGGGAACGCGCGTGTGTGTGGGGGGGGGGTATACTTGTATGTAATGCCCCTCCTAGATTCCTGTGTGTGTGTGGGGGGGGGGGATTGCCCCTGATGCCCCCCCCCCCCCCTCTGGATCCGCCAGTGGGCCGGCGGCTGCTGGCTTCCAGCCGGCTGCCGGCAGTGACGTCATACGGCGGTCCTCCGAGTTCAAGGTCAAATGGCTCGTGTCCTTACCTGGTTATAGAACCTTGGTTTTTACCACGGTCATATAATAGTTTTTACTTTGGAAACACTTTGGAATGAGAAACTTTATTATTTTTCCGTTTTCCTTTATTCCCCGCACAAATTCTCGCCTTTGTTTTCTAAAAAAAAAACTATTTCTATAGTACTTGATAGTGTTAGAATGCACTTCTCTTGGCGCAAGAAAGACGAAATATTGCATTGCTATTGGTACGTGTAAACCACTACATCTTAGATTGGAGGGACTAAGATGCACACAAATATGCATTATTTTATATTAGATGTCAAAATGTATGTATTATTGTAAAATTTATGGGTAGCTTATGAACTTAGGGGATATTTATGTAATGCTTTGCTTGCATATGATTGTTTTATTTATCAATTTGAGGCTTTGGGAAATACTTTGTGCCTAATATAAATTTATACCTTGGTATATGAGTATGAGTTTGAAGGCTTCTTGAATGAAACTGATAATATTGTTGGGATGGTAGATACATTTTGTTACTAGCTGTGAATTTTTAATTCGATTTGTTATGTTCTGTGATCTATTTCTGTATTTAGGAAATCCTTTTGTCGTCATGTGCTTTGTTGCTTGATATTGTTTTGCCAGGCTTGTATTAAGTTACTTGTTCCATTTTTAGTGTGCAAGACTAACTCCCAATATTGAATTGCAATTTTAAAATAAGTACTTACCTTAAGGCGTCAATATACATTTTACCTATAACAATGTGTGTTTAATTGTTTGATAAATTTAGTTGCCAGGCTTGCATTAGGCTATTTTTTTTACATTTTTTACCAATAACTCATCAAATGTCACATTCAAAAGTAAAAATCAAGTCAGGAAGTTGGTGTGGCACTGCCACACCAACTTTTAAGATGGTGTGGCCATGGCCATACCTGCCATACCGCATTCTCCGCCCATGGTCGTGAGTTATGACAACTCACGTAAATACTCGGGCAAAACTCATCCTTGTTTGAGTTTCGCCTTGGTATATTGCATGATAAATACTAAATAAATGTGAGTTTTACTGAGTGAGTTTTGACAACTCAGGCAAGACATGAAATGTGAGCATTGTTTCCAGTATACATGTTAACCTGGCCAATTCACAGCTTACCTAAAAAACATGAACTCATGAAAATAAAACAACGTGAACTGGTGAACTTGTATGTTTGTGGCTTAATTACCTGTGAGCCATGCTTGTGTCTCCCTGTATCATGGTCAATAAATGTTGCATGTTATGTTCAAATTATTAGTGTGGCTAATGTACAAAAGAACCACAATACAAATAACCATGAAAAATCACCATAAGTAGGATACCCAACTGCCAGTCGGCATTACGCTATCACCTTGCTCACTACTACTGGTCAGAGAAGTCTTGTAAATCATGTTAATTAATTGAAAACAATGCTTGCCATCTATTACAACATTGCACAAATGATATGAGACTACAGTGAATTATAAATCAATTCTTACAAACACATGTATGTCATGAGGTGGTCCACATGGTATTTGAGACACTCAAATTCTTCAGAGATTCAACTAATACTTCAGTTTCTTGCTTCACATAAATATCTTGCTATGCTCTTGAAGTAAGTTTCAATGTAAAATCATCACACCAGCCTCTAATATCGCCGCCAGGCTCACAAAATATGCCATCAATGCAATCAAAACAACTTTCAAGGCCAACAGAGCACTAAAACAACGCAACAAATCCTTGCGTTGCTTTTTACCGAAAATCAAGGCCCTGAAATATTATTTGACATAAGCTACGCCCTTTTATGAAACGCAAATGCCGTAACCTACGAACAATTCGGTGCTTTGACGTAAATGAAGCGGCGTAGTTTCAATGGCGTAGCTTACGCCGGTTTTTTCTTTATGAAACGGAATTGGCGTAGGCTACGCCAAAATCGGCGTCAACTACGTAGGTTCGTAGGTTACGCCGCTTTATGAAACGAAGCCCAGGATTTAATCCCCATTTCAGAAGCCAAAAACCTAGGTCTCACCTTTGACCGCTCGTTATGCTGGGACCGCCATGTCTCTACCGTAACACAGCGCTGCTTCGGAGTTTTGACTGGTCTATCGCATCTGAGGGGGCACCTGCCAACGGCCGTGCTCTCCGCGCTGATCAATGCCCTGGTTTTCTCGCAGATCCGGTACTGTATCTCGGTATACGGTAACGGCAAGAGGGGAACTTCTGTCGGCTTCAAAAAGTCATAAACTATGCTGCTAGAGTACTTTTTGGCCGACGGAAGTACGACCATGTGTCGGATCTGCTGGGGAGGCTGGGGTGGCTCGGCGTGGAGGGCATGGCCACTTACCACACACTGTGCCTCACGCACAAGGTGCGTTGCTGCGGCGAGCCTGAACAGCTGGCTGCGAGTCTGTCCACCGTAGCAGAGGCCCGCGCTACCGAGCGGGCCACGCGACAGGACCACATGTTGTTTGTTCCCCGGTCACGCACGGAGATGGGACGGCGGCGTTTTGCCTGCCGGGGACCAGCGCTGTATAACGCCCTGCCACGCGACCTTTTAGGACTGCCCGTGCCGCTGTTTCGTCGCCAGGTGCGGCGACATCTCGCTGCCGCTCCGCGGGCACCGGACTGACCGACGCAGCGATTCTCACTGTCATGCCGACTGGTTTTAGTGATTGTATGGGTGTGTGTGTGTATGTGTTGGCGTGTGTCAGTGTTTTGTATTCTTGTTTTTACTTGTGTGATTTTATTGTATGCTTTTTCTGACCATGTTTCCTGTGTTTTTAACTCATGATGAGAGGTTGTAATAGCCCTGTGGCTATTACAACCTCTCATCATGTGGACGACCTTAATAAAAGTCTGTATCTGTATCTGTATCATACCGAGATGTGCAACCAGGAAAAGGGGTTACCTGAGGCTTACTCCAATCACGGTCTGGTTCCAATATTAAAATTGCGTTTTCCACGACCTAAAATTAAAATGTTCACGCCGCTTCGCGGCGTCACATTAGTGGCCATCGTCATAACGAAGTCATCGTCATCGTCTTCGTTTCGTCGTAACGCTGAATTGAATGAATAACATTTTTAGCTTCTTATCCTCTACAAGGCTAAGAAGCTAAAAATGCCTATGTTTCTGGATTTTATCAGGCAAACCCGAAAAAAATAACGCCGCTTCGTGGCGCTAAATAACAAGTACCTACTAAAACATGCAAATCCACATTAAAAATGCTCCAAAGACATACACGCATAACAAATTGGGGTACATTTTTTCGTCATTTCAGCCAACCCCTCCACTCAAAAATTATCGGCGATGCCCCTGGGTACAGCTGACAATTCACATAGTTCTGCTCAGTGTAAGGCAATGTCGGAACAATACAAACTGCGAACTGACATCTTTCCTTTTTCGATATCCCAAAGGTCAAAACCTTTAAAAAAAAATATACAAACAATTCGAAATCGTGTGGTTGCAAAATAAAGTGGCCCAAATCTGGGAAGGAATTCGCAATTGGGGGTAGGTAAGGTCTGCTAAAAAACGGTCCCCCCCCCCGAAACGGCAGGCTGGATCCGCCCTTGCATGTGTTAGTTAGACTTCACGTCTGGGGGGGGGGGCAAAACATAGTTTGCCCCCCCCCCTTAAACAGGCTTGGGGGGTCATGTCCCCCCCTCCTGGATCCGCCCTTTCCTAATCGCCATATCCAAGATTTAGTAAGTAACAGTCAATTGGCTCTTACAAGTATAGATACTGGTACTCCTTTGCTGGAAGTAGAATATATTTGCTAAATGACCAGAAGTCCTAGAATCTACTGTCAGTGTCAAGTGCCGAATCATACAATTTAGCCTCATTTTGGATAGCTAGGCTCTAACTTCTACGTATTTTGCCAGCACAGTTTTCGTTATATTTTTCGAGGCAATATTAACCAGTGCAGCCTCCGACGCTCACGACTCCAGTTTGCAGTTTCCAGTGAGTGAATTTGACATAGAGCCTTAAAGCCTCACAGTCATTGCTAAAGATATGATATAGTATGTCAATATGTTTCCGAAGATAGGAACTTGGTTTTATTTCCCTTAATATCGCCAATATTTTGCGGTTATTTTATATAGCTCATAGCTCAACAACGGAAGTAAACTTCACGTCCGTGAAGTCGCTGTCAGCAATCAGCATGCATCAGTACAACATGTGTATTTACTACATTGGATATGTACTTAAAAATCACTTGATAAGATGGAAGATACGACTGGTGCTCTTGGTGCTCGGACTGAGTTATAAACTATCAGGTGTTAATTCTCCGCAACTGAACGATGGTTTATTATGATTAAATTAACCTTACGCTGTTTAAAGGGCTGTCGGCGAACGCCGCAGCCATCTGCTACAATTATCTCCATGATATATTAGCCGGGCCGTGACGCCTGGCGTCGAGTTGCAGCCCCATTGCTGTGCCATTAGCACCACCGGCGTCAGCATTCTAATGAATCGGTCATCGCTAATCAAATTTGACGGGCGGGTAATCATCAATGAGCTACCATTGTACCGTTATGGCCGTCTGCGGGGCCTCGGGGACCCGTTCCCAGTGGAGGGTGCGGTCCGCTCGTGTTCAGCCTCTGCCCCTGCCCCAGCCTCCTGACGAGGTGATTACAATCCGCCGGCTATCCGCGGCCGCGGAGACTCCAACGGACCACGCGAGTCTAACCAGGGTGGTCCGCCGCCGCCGCCGCAGCCGCGCCGCCGCTGCCGCCGCTGCCGCCGCTGCCGCCTCTGCCACCGCTGCCGCCGCTGCCGCCGCTGCCGCTGCCTGCCGCCTGCCGCCGCCGCCGCCGCCGCCGCCGCCCCCAGCGGGCTGGCGAGTGCAGTGCAGGGACAGTGCCGGGTTGGGGAGGGGCGGTAGAGACAGTGCCGGGTGGAGGAGGGGCGGTAGAGACAGGGGCGATGAAACTAATGAAGAGTCCGTGAGCTCGGCCAGTTACTGCCGGTGTGAGGAGCCCGCGGCCAGCAGCAGCTGAGACTAACTGACTCGGAACGGCGCCGCTAACTAGATGGTCCCGACCGCCGTTAGCACCTGTCCAATTTCCCCGCATATCGATTACCGCCGTGTTCGATTATCGATTACCACCGTGTGCATTGTGCAATGTACAGGCGATTATACGGCGTGCATCGGCCATTAAATGTCTCATCTAATTTAAATTCTGTGCGGAACTATGACGCATTGAAAATCCCCGCAGCGGTTCTGATAATCGCTAGATTGCATGACGCGTTGGTCCAGTTACAATTCCGTGTTGTCGTTCAGATCCTCAATGACCTCAATCCGCGTGATTATCGTTGGAAAGGCTGCGTATGTAAATTTTGGGTGCAGTTTAAATGCCCGTTTCAGAACGTCGCCTGTTTGAAATGGACTGTAGTCAGGGGTGTCGCCGATAATTTTTGAGTGGGGGTCCCCTGAAATGACGAGAAAAAAATGTACCTCTATTTTTTCATGTTTTTTAAAGATTTTGCAGCATTTTTTTGTGGATTTCCATGTTATAGAAGGTACTTGATATTAAGCGCCGCGAAGCGGCGCGATTTTTTACAGGCCTGCCTGGTAAAACCCAGAAATTTAGACGATGGGTAGAGGATATAAGAAGCTAAAAATGTTATTAATTCAATTCAGCGTTACGACGAACCGAATACGATGACGATGGCTTCGTTAAGATGATGGCTAACGATGTGACGCAACGAAGCGGCGTGAAAATGTGAATTTTAGATCATAGAAAACGAAATTTTAATATTGGAACCAGACCGTGAGTGGAGCCAAGCCTCAGGAACCCCTATTCCTGGTTGCACATCTCGGTATGATGAAAAATATTAAATGAATGCAGTTTTTCACGTACATTAGCCTCGGATAGTAAATCACGATGACCGGTGGCAGTCCGCACTCAATAGTACATATGATAATAATAACTGTATACCTATGCACCGAACTGTAACAAACAACTGGTAACAGTGCAAATGGTTTTAAAGCAGCAAGAGGCAGAACGACTTTTCCGCGCATAAATGGCCCCTGTGGGTCTGGAGGAGCCTGGGGGAGATGGCTTGGGGAGATAGTCCTGGCCTGGTCCCCACTATTAGCTCTTCGGTCCAGCAAGTTGGGCACCGCTGGAGCAGCTTCCGGGTGCCGATGTCCGCGTCTTTGCGTTCGCGTCGCATTTTTCGGAACTCGGTAGATTAGCTAAACAGCCAAGGAGAGCCTGTGCCAGACACTAAAGGAATAATTTTTTTTCCATTTTCCAAATTTGTATAAGCAATTGCGAAACTTGTGTCATGCCGCGAAGCGGCACGAAATTTTAAATTTGTGTACTATGTGATAGCTGGATATTGACAGCTGCAAAGGCAATTTTTACGCTAAATTGTTAACTTTCCCTGCAAAAAGTGTGTGTGTGTGTGTGTGTGTGGGGGGGTCAACCATCCCACTTTTTGAGTGTGTGTGTGTGGGGGAGGGGGGGGGGCATTCTGCTTGTTACGAATGAAATTACCTTCGTTTTCCTTTCGGAGCAGCGGTGTGTAGAAGGGAAAACGAAAGAAATTTCATCCGTAACTGACTGAGCCCATTTCCACGTCGTATTTTGCTCATTCCCATCTTGATTTTAATAGGAATTACATTACTGAAATCAGTTTCAGCCATAAAAGTGGGGAGGATGGCCGTCATAAAGTGTGTGTGGGGGGGGTGACTCCCCCCCCCCCCCCCGTCAGCGACGACCCTGGCTGTAGTTAACCACCAGAGAGGAAAATGGAACGGCCAGCCTCTCTGCTATCTTGCTCATTATTCGTTAGCCTGAATGTCTTTCGATATTTACACGGCCATGATGATACACGACCATGACATCTGCTTTCTATGGCCTAAATCAAGCTTCATTTGACTATATGTGTTGTATCGCTAAAGTAAAACGTCCGGACCCTGACACACGTTCCGGGGAAGAGGCGTCCTCACTCTCATAGGTAACGGGGTAAGTGCATCCTGCAGATGCGCATGAGTCATGGGAGTGAACTGGTCCATCGCAAACAGTATTCAGTTGTGACGGACTGCAGCTCGACGACAGTACACAGTAGCTCAGGCAAAGGACAGGGTGGACTGCAGATTTGCAATATACTAGACGAACATAACCCGAAATCGGCATTAACGTCACCTTCTCTTAAAACCAACAACGTACCGATCTCAGATCTACAAAACGCTTGCCATCAAAACGAAAGTAAAAATATATTGTGACTTTCACACATTTGTCGGCCCAGCGCTGAGCCTGGGGCCATCATTAGATCTCACCTGAAAGAAGGTGGCGAAGGGAGTGTGCCGCCAGAAGTGGGTGACGGGGTAGCCCTGGTGGCCCCTG
The DNA here is from genome assembly GCA_036785665.1 of Chirona hameri. NCBI lineage: Eukaryota > Metazoa > Arthropoda > Thecostraca > Balanomorpha > Balanidae > Chirona > Chirona hameri. Next base: position 2,444 of record JAXIVJ010017799.1, on the reverse strand, counting down.
CACGCGACGATGGCGAGCTTGCCGACACAGCGCGGGTTCGGACACGGCTTCCCTGTGGCAGAGCGGAGTGGGAGAAGGGGAGTCAATGCAGGACTGAGTGCTGGCAGAGTTATATTATGTGAGCCACACGGCCGTAGAACCTGTCATAGAACAACACACAACTCTGCAGCGCCTAAACAAATGATTGACCCGACTTACGGATGTATTTTGATCGAACAACCAACGCAAATATGCACTTCCTGAGGTATGCAAACCGCAAAGCCTGTCATAACTCTGAAGAGCAGCATCTATTCGATTTCGTTTTGGTGGATTACTTCGGAGACTTATGAGACAGTTAGCCTCGAATACAATAGTGTGTTGACAGTCCAATGGCTACAAGATAGCTTCATTGAGCGCTCATCGATAGCGATTATTATCGCTTGTCAGGTGTACGAGCCGAAGACAAAAGAACGCGACATGTTCCGGTGCCGTTGAAGGCTGTGATACGTATCAGAAGCGTGCCGTATTTGGCCTATGAGATGCGTAACAACACAGCTGCTCGGAAACATAGCAGATGTAACCGGAGACAATTAGAATACAATGCCACGTATTGTTCTCGTAGCTCATTGCATGAATGATCATCTGTTGAGCAGCTGTAGCTCGAGTCGACGCGTGGATAATGCAGGTATTAATTATTGAACAGCTTGTACAAACAGTTGTCGCCTTCGGGTGATGGTTATGAAAATCAGAAACGTGCAGTTCATTTCTAGTATGATGAAAAGATTAAATGAAAATTAGAATATATCCCCCAAAAAAATCCACAAAACTGCTGGATCTTTCAAACTTTTTTGTTGAACTAACTTTATATTCACTTGCATGCATATCCCTTTGCGTCACCGATTCGTCCTTTGTCCTTTTCTTCATCATTGTTTATGCAATGCGCAATGCAACTCACCCTGTTGTTTTCGTCGCGCCTTGTCGCAGATGGCGGGCCTCAGGTGGACCATGGAGCCGTCCTCGAGCACGCACGAGTCGGAGCACACCACCACTCCCAGGCAGCTCTTCTTCAGGATACTGACCTGTGAGCATGGACACCGGTCATAGGCGGCCTGGAGAGTGGCGGGGTTGACAGGATCAGGAGTCAGCAGCAGATGAGTGATAACAGGGAGGCGTCAGAGGCGCGACCAGCCAAAACTTCTCTTCTCAATTCTCACTTCGATATTTTGTGAGTCGATATTTCTCCATACCGATATCGATAGTTTGCGATTGGATATTCAACAATTCGACAGTCTGCTTATTTTTTCACTCAATACTTTGTGCCCTCGACATTTTGAGCACTGGATTTTGAGCTCTCAATATTTTGCGCATTCGATGCTATGTGCACTCGATATCTCCAGTTCTTGATGTATAAAATCCTTCGATATTGTCATATAGACAGCAAAAGTCAGCATCCAAATAGGAGTGCGACATAATTGTGTTACTCATGATGTTTCAAACTACTTACAGCATTTATATATTTTTGAACAAAATATTGGAACCTTTTATGAAGTAACTATATAAAAAGTAAACCATCCATATATAAACGCCAAATGACCTCAACCGTCGGCGTGTCAGAAAACCCAAATCACCATCACAATCATCATCATAATTAATAGCTCATAAGGCATCCAAACACAAGTGTCAGCGGCGATAATTCACCGTCTTTGTAAGCCAAACAATTGTAAGCCAAACAATAACAACAGTGGGTAGAAGGGAGATGGTGCAAAGGCACACTTGGCCTACAACGAGGTACCATCCCCCGCGCGACATTTTGCATTTATACACCTGACCATCATTGTTTAGTCAATGACCGCAGCAACAGCTTCGCCCCCCGCGCGTGCCGAGCTCCTCTGCTAATTTGAACGGAAACGTTTTGTGTCGGAAATATATTTTTGGAAATGATATGCTACCCTCTGAGAACTTGAAGTGCTAATGCTTGTCCCATGTATAAGTGTGTCGTATTGTTTGGTGGTAGTGAAGTGAGTGAAGTGAGTGAAGTCAGTGTTTAGTTCTGTGGAGATATGTTGGAAGAGACTTTGTCTGAGTGGCGCGTAAAGTGGGCAGTGTAACATGAAGTGCAATGTGGTTTCTGTTCTGTGTCCGCATTGGCAGTGTGGGTGTGGGGATTTTTGTATTTGGAACAAGTGTGCATTTATATCTGAATTTCCTAGCCGTAGTTGAGTGTGTATTATGTTACCACGTTTGGAGCCGAGAGTGTAATAACTAGGTGGATGCCTTGCTCCCAACAAAGCTGTGATATTTTTTTGAAGGTACGTGATGATTGTTGGGACCTATGTAATATAAAAAGTATATGTAATATAAAAAGAGCACGTACTGAGCTACATCCAGACGCTTGCTACTGCTTTCATTTTGTGTTCATTAGTAGTCATGTCGGTGGTTCCCGAGTGTAAATTTAACGCTTATTC
>JAXIVJ010017798.1:0-25104 GCA_036785665.1 Chirona hameri | reverse complement strand
CCCCCCTGTTACAAATAGGGTTAACTTATAACGGTATTGTATTTATTACACATCAGTCAGGACACTCTAAACATCGTATTGAAATGGAAACGATCATTGAAAACGATCCAGTTCCACATCGCTGCGTGTCTCAGACTCGGATTTACACTTATCCGTGTTGACCGCTATTTCTAACAGGAGAAACTACTATACTACATTTATAAACGTATTACCTGCTGGTCACTATGCGAGTACTACTGACGAACAGGACTTCTTTTGGCATTAACGTTGCAGGCCGAAAACAAATTGCGACTATTCCAAGTCATCAATTGGCATGTGTGTGACGTAATCATTACCCGACTCAGGCATTGGCTTTCTGTACAGCTCAATAGAAAAGAAGCAGTGTATCACGGGATCAGGTGGCTTTTCTTTCCTCCTACTGGATCCAGATCGTGCCGAGGCGGACATTCTCTTATTCTTGTTTGCATGTTCGTCCTTCTCTGCCTTTTTAAGTGAAGCCTTTCTTTCCTTCTTTTCCTCTTGAATGTTGATAATCGCTTTCTGTGATAGCAAAAGAACGAGTTATGCTTCGAGGAAGACACTACACCCTTTACCCTCAAATTAAAACAAACGGACTTCAAATTAAAACAAATGAAGTTCGAATTAAAACAAGGGAAGTTCAAATTAAAACGAGGGAACTTCAAATTGAAACGAGGGATCTGCAAATAAATAAAATAAAATAGATTAAAATAAAAATGCCATGATGACGTTAATTGTGCAGTGGTCGCTGTGGTCCGCAACTTTAATCAACCAACATATCTGTTTTCCACCGAGTATATGTAGTGGTGTTATTATGCACCATTTATATTATCACATTAACTTGTCCGCAGGAATCTACGAAATGGTAGTACCTATTCATATAACGTATTATGGATTTACGCCCCCCCCCCCCCCCCCCCCCACACACACACACACAAAATAAATACAGCGGTTGGTGGCTGACTGATTATTGCAGGACGTTTTCTGTCATTTGGCGAAGATATACCTATATTATATATAGCGAGAGGAAGAACGTTTAGTTATATAAGTTTGTTTTTCTTGAATATTTCTCAACACTGTTTGGAGAGACATAAAATAAGAATTGCTAACCTAACTCTCATAATGCCAAAACAGATGAATTAGTAAATAAAACAATAAAATATAAAACAAACACATACGAAGCTTTCGGCTTTCGCCTTCATCAGCCTGGCTGATGACTGATGAAGACGCAAGCCGAAAGCTTCGTATCTTGTGTTTTATTTACTAAATCATATTTTTGGCATTATGCGAGTTAGGTTAGCAACTAATTTATTTTATGGTATCAGAATGAGTTTTATCGTTTTATTTTGAAGTTCCCATGTTTTAATTTGAGCGCCACTTGTTTTAATTTAAAGTTCCGGTATTTTAATTTGAAGTTAAATTAAGGCCTCTTTCTGCAAGAGAAGGTCTACACTAATCGGCTGCTTCTACCAGCCACCGTCAGTAAACGCGACACAAGTTCACGCGGACTGCAACGAGCTGGAGGAGCAGCTACAGACGATCATCGCCAGCTACCCATCTCAGCGAATCATTATCGCAGGGGATCTCAACTCCGACGCTAAAACGAATCCCACGGCACACGCGCGCCTGGTGGAATTAGAACGTTAGGGACTGAGATGTGTGGTCAATGAGCCTACATTTTTTCAGGGACTCTACTGGATCTATGTTAGATGTGGTGCTCATGTCCGCGGCAATGCATAATGACAACAATATGTCCAAATGTAAAGTCCAGAGATGTGACTATGCCGCTCATCACCATCGTGTAACTGTAACAACGTCCATTCCGCGCGCCAGGCCTACTCGCACGTATCGTATCGGTCGAAACTGGCGTAGATTTGGCTCCGACACTTTCTTGTCTGATATGGCCGATGTAAGGTGGAGTGAAGTTGTATCCCGAAACGAATCCTGCGAAAGCCAATGGAATTGTTTGTCGATAGAAATCAACCGAATTATAGATAGGCATGTTCTGATCCGCCGCTGCCGCGTGTACAACCCCAACCCGCCCCCTGTGTCCGATGAAACTTTAATGCTGATGTGTGAACGCCGCACAGCAAAAGATAACTTGGACTGCGACAATTATCATAGGCTTAACACGCGCCCTGGAGGGGGGCGAAATCCGCCCACCCCTCCGGTTTTTCGAGGATAGCGCAAAAACGGCGGCGCTGCGCGCCGCCGTTTTTTGTATACCTGTTTAGAAATGAACTTACCGCATTATGTAAAATTCTTCGCCTCAGCTCATCTCAGGTCAGGTCACCAGACCAGGTCACGTGATGACCTCAACTCCAAAACGTTTGGAGTAGTACCACAGCCACAGTTTTACGCCGATCGGTTCCAATCTTGCAGGACTTCATAAGGTCATAGATACCAACAATTTGTTTATCTCGGATTTCTAATATCGGTGACCTAAGGTCAGGTCAATTTTGTGACCGCCAACACGGTTTTATCAATAACTATCGACATAATGAAGATAGAGAAGAGAAAACGGTACGAATATGTTTGTCTCGTCGAGACACGTCGCCCAATATGCAACATGACCAACTTGGGTCACCACTTGACCTTGACCTGAGGTCAAATTTGTCAGTTGACCTAACCCGGTCACCATGAATATTATTCGAAGCGCCTTGACAAGACACACGCGAAAGCGTAAGATTATTGCTTTATCTTTATTAGGTAAAAGGTTATTTAGGGAAAACAGTTTTGAAAACAAAATCACCTTTTGGAGTCACCACTGGAGCCTAAAAATCACCTCTTGAGCCTAAAATATTGACCTGAGCTCAAATCTGAGGACACCTATGTCGATTGCATTTTTCAATGACTTTCGATTGTTTTTTTCCGTTTGCTGCTAACTATCATAGTTCCCGAGATATTTGGGAGTGTTCGAACCGAAGTCTTGAAAACTTGGAAATCTGACCCTTGATGACCTCTGGTGACCTCAATATTGACCTGAAAAAAAAATAACGAAATACTTTCGAAAGAGCTTGTCTCGAGCTATCTAACGTCGTTTCCCGCTTGTCGCTACGTTGCGTGGTTGTAGAGATCATAGGGGGGGGGGCGAAATCCGCCCCCCCCCCCTCCAGGGCGTGTAATTATCAGAGGCCTCCAGGGCGCGTGTTAACCCTCGCCCTACGGGAGCTTTTTTCACCTTCGCCCTACGTGGGGCCCCTGTATCCTGTACCCTGTGTAACCCTGTTAACTTCCAAACCAAGCAACTTAGAGCAATGTGGTAAGAACCAGCATGTTGCATGTCATGAAAGGAATCTAACAGTATGCGATTTTTAGGCTTCAGGTCAACGGGTGACCTTCCAGGTTAAGTGAATGACCTCGGATTTACCACGTCCAGAACAGCGATTTTGCTCTTCAGAAAACCTCAAAATTAGGAATTGATCAATGTAAATAAAAAGGCATGTTCCTAGACCAGTTTTGGCTCACAAATACAGAAAAAGTAATTATTTATTCGTATCTTGTCCAAAAAAGTATAAAAAGTTATTAAAAAATGACGTCATGAGCTTCTTACACTTAGGGAGCCATCACTCAGTCAAAAATGAAGATATTGTTTTGAAATTTGGTAGGAGTATTTTCCACACTCAGTTTTCTCGCATATATTCCGTTTTTTTTAACATTTTTGAAAATTTTGATTTTGTGGGGATTTAAAAAAAACAGTTTCTTTATTCTAGGAGTCAAAATTCCAAAACTTTGAAAATCCAAGATTGCATTTGAAAGAAAATTTAATTTTGTATCTGTGGTGAATAGCGTTTACAGTTTCCTTTAAAACTCTGTTTTCTACGATTTTTCCAATATTTATCGTTTTTCCACCAACATTACGTCATCAAAACATGATTATCTCCCAACATGTTCAACCAATTTCAATTAAATTTTAACACAACACGTATAAATGTTGTAAACTCAGTTACCGAAAGTTTCAGCAAGATGCAATGCATGTGTAAAAAGTTATTCAAGCAAAACCTCAGGGGGGCCTGTCAGCCCCCCCCCCCCGTAAGTTGATCCACAAGTCAGAAGGGCAATCAGGAAAGATACGCGCGACCAAATTTAGCAGCGGGTCACCGAGACATCTCCCTCAAACTTATTCCGCCAGCTAAAACCCATCATTGCCGAAAAACGTGGTCCTCCCAAATCTCCTAAAAACATCACCCCTGACTAGCTCAATCAGTACTTCGTGTCAGTGGGACCCGAAACCAGGGAACAAGTGGCATCTCTATATCAGAGATCGGGACGCGCCCCGCTGTCTCTTCGCCTCCCGCGTGTAAACACCGGAGCTTTGAAACGCATGCCTGTTACGTTGGAGCAGCTGCGCAAAGTTGTATTTTCACTTCCCAATAAAAACTCAGGTATTGAAGGGGACATACCTCAAAATAATAAATTGGTCTTCAATATTATTGGTCGCACGCTGCTACAGATTATCAATACAAGCATAGTTAAAGAAACAGTACACTCAGCGTGGAAGCGAGCAATAGTAATTCCAATTCATAAACGCGACGATCCATCTCTTCCGGCCAATTTTAGACCAATAACCACTGTACCAGGCGTATGCAAAATTGTAGAAAAAAATCGTTCACATTCAACTGATAGAGTACCTTGAGAGCCAGTCTCTCTTTAGCACGGATCAGCATGGATTTATGCGCGGACATTCGACAGCGACAGCCCTTTCAACCGCTTCAGAATACATTCTTAAGGGAATGGATCATTATTCTGAAGTTTCGCTTTTAACTCTTATAGATTTAAGTCGCTGCTTTGATGCTATTAACCACGAGACTTTACTTAATAAGCTAGAACTGCTTCAAATCGCCCCGGGATGGTTCCGTAGCTATTTAGAGGGTCACACTCAGAGAGTTAGAGTCGGTGATGACCTTTCGAAGCCACTCCCCATACAAATAGGCATTTTCCAGGGAACGCTATTAGGAAGTTTATTGTTTATCCGGCGCACTGCAGGGGCTTTGCGCCGAATACGAACTGCAGGGGGTTGATTTCCGCCCACGTGAGATCTAAAAAACTAAGCTATATAGCGCCAAGCAAAAAACGTCATTTGATAGCTTGATACAAGTTCTTTCGGAAGTATTCAGTATTGTTTTAGGTCGGGTCAAAATTGAGGTCACCAGAGGTCATCAAAGGTCAAATTTTCCATTTTTTCTCTCCTGTTTTAGGACATCGCTCCAGAAATTCCCATATATCTCGAACACTATGCTAGTCAGAAACAAACGGAAACAAGAAAACGCCAGCCAGTGAAATTTATAATCGATAAGGGGTCAATATTTGAGGCTCCAGAGGTCAACAAAGAAAAAAATCTGTTTTTTATCGTATCGTATCATGGGGTGTCGAGGTGTCGCAATACGCATGCGTGGGGTGTCGATTGACGCCTCAGCCGGGCGAATTGTGGGAGTTCGTTTACCATTGGGAGAAGAGTAACGTCACCGCTGCATGGGGTGTCGAGGTGTCGCAATACTCATGCGGGGGTGTCGATTGACGCCTCAGCCGGGCGAATTGTGGGAGTTCGTTTACCACTGGGAGAGGTGTGACGGTCGCCGCTGCATGGGGTGTCGTGACGCAGACGCATGGCGGGCGGCGCCGCCGCCCGGCGCCGGCTCAGAGACGTGTCGCAACTCGCAAGACTCGTGCCAATCTGAGCACTCTGACCTGACTGGCCACTCGCGCCTACCCAATCTGCTCAGATTCCCAATCTGAGCAACTAAAAATTGGTATATTTCAGTGCAAAACCATTGTATTAACAAAAACGTTAATTATTGTAAACAGATCCATGTATCAACACCAGCATCACAAATCAGCATCATCAAGCATACTCATAAATAATCATAGTTACTATGGATCAACAGTCAGCTACGTATATTCATATGTTTATAGGAGCTTGGTCGGTGCAGCTCCGACCGGATAAGCAATACAATTGGTTGTGACGGGAGGGCATGAAACATATAGACGCCATCATACCTAATATTTATCGATCACAAATTAACAACTAGTGCATTTCTAAGAACAAAAGAACGCACGAAAGAACGCACTCACAACTCACAATTAGGTACTTATAACTCCGATCACGACAGCACGATTGACAGCCTTTCGCAACTCAACGGCAACTTGAACACTGACAACGGACGACGCACGCACACTGCACATGCACAACCCGCCGCGTCCAAGGTCACTGCTCTACTGACCCGGCGCGGCGGCGCGGCCGGCCGGCAGTGATGTGCGCGCGCAGCCAACGCCGCGCCGTCGTCTGCGTGCGTCTGCGTCACGACACCCCAAGCAGCGGCGACCGTCACACCTCTCCCAGTGGTGAACGAACTCCTGAAATACGCCCTGCTGAGGCGTCAATCGGCTCCCCCCGTATCAGTATTGCGACACCTCGACACCCAGCGGTGTCGACACCCTCGACACCCAGCGGTGTCACAGCGACACCCAGCAGCGGTGACGAACACTCAATGCGATGGTGGTCGGCACTGACACACCACGCAGGTGTCTGACATGGGTGTAGATAGCGAAGCATCAACAATGACACCCCATGCATGAGTAAATTTCCAAATTAACCCCTGTAGCAGGACACCCGGGTCGTGTGTAGCGATTTTGTGAGTGAACGTCTGCCACAAAATATCCCCCCCCCCCCTCCAACCTAAAAATCCTGGCGATGCCATTGTATGGATGTATACCTAAGGAATTAGTGTAATAAACCCTGAGTTTCTTCGGTCTCTTCGTGCTCTGCGATCTGCATGCCCAACGTGCTCAACCTGCCCCACGAGTTGGATCAAATTACCACAACTATGGGAAAAGTTTAGCAATACGTAGCATTTTATGTTATGTCATTTTGTTTAGTATAAACGTGAGTTTGTGAAGATAGTTAGTTTTGAATTAAGAAAGGTTAATTTTCGGCCCCTTACAGTAGTTTTGAGGCTCTGGATCGATTGGCTCACTGGATCCACCGTTGATTATTGAAGGCGTAGTTCCTATTCAATCACAGCATGACATTTGCAACAGTATTGCGGTATAAACAACATGACCTTGGACAGTTATAATTTGACTTAGCTACGAAAAAGTTGCAAGTACAGAAAGAAGTAGGTACTTGTAAGTTGGAGCAATACAAAATGGCATGTTTACACCTATGGTATGGCGAGAGTTGTTGGGCAAAAAAAAACACTGTTAACTGGAATTTCCATAAGAGTCATGCTTACGCCTTTTGCCTTCGTGTGCTATGTTTTGAAATTGGATCTTATCTCCTCGACCGATCGCAAGAAATAGGTAGGTACCTACTGTACTGAACACATCAATTGAGGAATTCTAGGTTTGACTAGAAATATGGTAACATTGGCCCAGCGATCAGCATTTTGGTGTCAAAAACAGCAATTAGGGATGGCTCAGCATTCTGGTGCTGGACAGCAATTAGCTGCCAGAAACAGCTTTGTAGGGGCACGAAACAAACCTACCCCGTTACCAATGAATAATTGTGGCTGCGTACCGGTGCGAACGTATATGAACAGTAACATTTTAGCGTAATACTATTTCTGTTCACTCCTGGAACCGGCGCATGACCTGAAAACGGTGAAACGGCATCGCCCTTTAAGGCAGAACAACGGGCCAGAGGGAGCCGCTCATCCGACGCCTCCAGCGAAGCGAGAGCTAGGAGACCGACATTTCGAAACTCCTACAAGCCTCGCCACATAGGATCTCTGTGACGTCACAGTGTGAAGGAATACTCTCTCCATTTAAAGAAACTCGCTATCTGTTCTGTCGAGGGGGCTGGTGTAGCTCAGTTAGTTAAGGCGTACGCTTTGGAACCCAGAGTTCCTGGGTTCAGTCTGGCCAGCGGCAGACCACCATCCCTCGCTGCAGTTGGTGTGAGAATCGCGGCGCTAAGCACGGATGCCGGATTTTCGCTGAGCAAATATGCCAAATCTGCTGAAACTTTATGCCAAATATGCCAACGAAACCTGAACATATGCCAACTTTCTGGAATAGATATATCAAACTTTCCGTCCATTTTAGCATAAATGCCCGTCCTTTAACCCGCGCACGGCCGGGGTTCGCGCCAACCAAGAACGGGTTGGGGGGGGGGGGATTCCCCCCCCCCCCCCTAAGATCTAATAAAACACGCGACGTAGTGACAAGCAGAAAACGGCGTTAGGTAGCTCGAGACAAGTTCTATCGAAAGTATTCGTATCTTGGTTAGGTCCGGTCAATATTGAGGTCACCAGAGGTCATCAAAGTTCCGATTTGTTTTCCAATTTTAGGACTTTGCTCCAGAAACCCCAAATATCTCGGGAACTATAATAGGTAAGAACAAACTGAAAAAGCAATCTAAAGCTCTTGAAACATTCAATCGTAAAGGTGTCTTCAAATTTTAGCTCAGATCAATAATGTAGGCTCCAGGGGTCATCAAAGGCCAAAAAGGCTGTTATTGGCAAAGCTGTTTTTCGCAAATAACATTTTATCTAATAATGATAGGGAAATAATTTTGACGCCATCGCATTTGTCTCGTCATGGCACGTCGAACCATGTGCATGTTGATCAGGTTAGGTCAAACTTCGAAATGTAACCTCTGGTCAAGGTCAAGTGATAACCCAAGTATGTAGGTCATGTTTTATATTGGGAGACGTGTCTCGATGAGAAAACAAATTGGCACCGGTTTCATTTCTCTATATTCGTTCTGTCGAGAGTTATTGCCAAAAAGGTGTTGGTGACCTCGGATGACCTCGGCTGACCCTGGTCCCTGTAGGGATCACTGAACAAAAATTGCACCTGCGTCATCAAGAATGGCCTATGATAACATGATCCAGCAGGAATTGGAATGCTATCATGCGTAGGTATCCTCGGAATAGGAAGCATTTGCATATTTCCCTATTGACTTATAATGGGAGGTCACGAAATTGACCCGACCTTAAGTCAACGATATAAAACTTCCGAGATATACCAATTGTAGGTACCTATGACCTTATGAATCCCATAAGTTTGAAACCGATCGGCCACAAACTGTGGCTGTGATATGACCGCAAACTTTTTGGAGGTTAGGTCACGTGACCTGGCCTGGTGACCTGACCTCTGATCGCCCGAGGTCAAGAATTTTAGACTATGTGGGTAATTCATACCCAAACAGCTAGCCAAATTTAGCGTTGCTGCACGCTGCCGTTTTTCCGCTATTCATGACAAACTGGGGGTTTGGGGGAGGGGATCAATCCCCGCCGTGCGCGTGTTAAAACCGGAAACATCAGTTTTTCAACCTTCCGAACTCCGATTGATACCAACTGGTGATATTAACATAGCAATATGTTACAGTGTGTTCGCGAAATTCGTAAATCCTCCGACTCGCTAGGAGGTCCGCGGATTACCTAGGCGGTCCACGGACTCACAACAACTCTTGTGAATCCGCGTATTCACGGCCGTCATTCCGCGGATTCACAAGAGTCTTCAGGCAGTCCGCGGATTGCCTGAAGAGTCGCTGGACATCCGCGAATTGGCTAGGGAATCCGCGGACTATCGATTCGTTCCAGTGATTCTGCGAATATCCTAGTTATTTCGCGGAAATACTGGAGTAAAGCTCGCATCAAGTCAGAATGTCAAGTATGAAACCATAGACATCTAAGTCAACCAGAACGATCATGCCCTGGAGTATGTATCTGAAATGCAGGGTAGTTAATTCTTTTGGCGACCCCTCCCAATTTACGACGTCTCTGTTAGGGTTACCTATAAAATGCACTTTTCCGAGAGAAAAAAAACACTCAGAACCTGTTCCACGGACTTAAAAAAGATACTTGGCACATTACTTTTAGTCCTCCTTTAACCCGCGCGGCGCTGGGGTCTCCAGCCGAACGCGCGGCGCTGGGGGGTAAATTTTACACCCCCCCCCCCCCCCTCGTATCTTCCGAACCAATAACCGCAGCGAGACGCGCAATGCGGCGATCGCAATCTCTCAACGAGAAGAATCGAATGCATACTCGAAATTCTTAAAATAAGGTCACATGTCAGGTCACGGTCAGGTAAAATGTCAAAATGTAAGTATTTGAGTTTTTGGGCTATACTTTCCATCCAAAGCCTTATATTGGAACTATTATCTCACAAAGTACTCCAGAATGTATAATGCATTTTCCGCATAAGTAAAAGTGAAATTGTAAGCAAAGGTCAAGGTCAAAGTCAGGTCACAAAAGGTCACAGGTCTACGAAAGCCATGCGACACATGTTGTATGGGTTATTTTACACGTATAATTCGATAGAAGCAGCCATTTGCACAGCCTGACCCCATAGAATGGCCCTCAGGTCAAGGTCAGGTCACAATAAGAACAAAACTTGAATTTTTAAAATGTAAATAACCATTGCATGTTTCTAGACTAGTTTTGTCTTAGAAATACAGTGGTGGCATTTATTTGTCTGTATCTGGTCAGTAAAAGCAATTTAAATTTGTAAAAACGCAATTTAAAAAGATGACGTCATGAGTTACTTATACTTAGAGAGCTATAAGTCAGTCAAAAATAAAGATATTGCTTTCAAATTTGGTGTGAGCATTGTTGATACTCGGTTCTCTAATATGTCTTCCGGTTTTTTGAAAATCTTCAGAAAAGACTTTTGTGGAAATTCTTCCAAATTTTTTTTTTTTTGCATTTTTCGGGTCAAAACCCCAAAATTTTGAAAATCCGAGATAGCCATTTGAAAGACAATTTACTTCCTTTCTTTTGATGCCTTTTTTGCGATTTGCATCAACACACTATTTTCTAAGATTTTTCAAACATTTAAAAATTTCACCAAAAATGACATGACATGACGTCACTAAAACGTCATTATCTGCCAAAATATTTCACGAATTAAAAAAAAAATGGCAGAAGACGTAGAATTGATGCACCATAAGCTACCGTAAGTTTCACTTTGATATCTGTCATAGTTGTCAAGTTATTGAGAAAATCCGGGAGGGGGTAAAATTTACCCCCCCCCCCTCCCCCCAGCGCCGCGCGGGTTAAAACAAACTACCACCTAAAATAACGAAATTTGGCAAAAATGCATTAATAGCAATGGTAGGAAGCCACAAAGTGGTCGTTCGCCCATCTATTTATTCTCAATAACTTCCGATCTGCTACAGTGACATCGATCAAATTTGGTAGGCTGGTAGAACGATTCATTGGAAACATTTAAACACCAGAAAAAGCTTCAGGTCACGTCAGGTCACCGAGTTATGACGTCACAACCAAAAGTCTGCGCAACGGTTTTTGAGCTGATGGATGCCCTCGTGCTACTTTATTCATTATTGTCATCACTTGGCGCTAGCAATGGATCATGACGGTCATCAGGGTGGATCCAGAGGGGGAGGGCATGTGCCCCCCCCCCTTGAGCCTCGAAGGGGCCCAATAGCCCAAGGGAGCATTTGGTTTGTAGAGGACCATTTTAGCATGTGAAAGGCATATTTTGAAATAAACGTGTTTATTCTGGCCTACATTAGTCTTTAAAGTCAAAAGGGCCCACAAAAGCTTAAGGGTGCATACTAAGGCCTGGGGGGCCACCATGGCCTGGGGGCCACTTTGCTACGTGGTCCCCTCCCTGACCGAATCCTGGATCGACCACTGACGGTCATTATATAACTACTTTGAGCCTGATACAACATTGCTCAGGAAGTCAGAATGGGCCCTCAGGAGGTCAGAACTGGCCCACGGGATGCCAGAGTGGGCCCTCTGGAAGGCAAATAGTGCTCCTCGGAAAAGCACAGAGGGCCCTCTGGAAACGAGATGGGCCTCTGGAGGCCAGAGTGGGTCCTTTGAAGGTCAGGGTAGGCCCTCTGGAGGCCAGATGGGTCCTCTGGAACCTAAGGAGCCCTTGGCTGGTCTGGGAGTGCTCAGACTCTGGTCTGAGGGCCCTAGACTAGGTAAGATGACCCCTGGTCCCAGCCTGATGGGTCCCAGGCCGGGGTCTCAGAGGGCCCTCAGACAAAATTCTGGGCACGACCAGACCAGCCAAGGGCTCTCTAGGTTCCAGAGAACCCATCTGGCCTCCATGAGGCCCACTCTTGCCTCCATGAGGCCCACTCTAGCCACGAGAGGGCCTACTCTGACCTCCAGAGGACCCGCTCTGGCCTCCAGAGGCCCATCTGGTTTCCAGAGGGCCCTATGCCTTTCAAAGGGCCCAACTGGCTTCCAGATGGCCCCCACTGTGCTTTTCGGAGGACCACTATTTGCCTTCCAGAGGGCCTACTCTGGCATCCAGTGTGCCAGTTCTGACCTCCAGAGGGCCCATTCTGACTTCCTGAGATGTGGTATCTGGCTCAAAGCAGTTATATTATGACCGTCAGTGGCGGATCCAGGATTCCGTCAAGGAGTGGATCACGTTGAAAAGTGGGCCCCCAGGCCTTGATGGACCCCCTCAGGCCTTAGTGAGCTCCCTCAAGCCATGGTGGGCCCTTTTGACCTTGAAGACAAATGTAGGCCAGAATGGACCCATTTAGTTAAAAATATGCCTTGCACATGCTAAAATGGGTCTATGCAAACCAGAATTCCATTCTGACTCTTCAAGTCAGAATGGGCCCTCTGGCAGTCAGAGTGGGCCCCCTGGAGCCTAAAGTGGCCCCTACTGAGACCAGAGTGGGCTCTCTGGAGGCCAGAAGGGGTCTTCAGGTCAGAGTGGGCAAATTTACTTGCGATCTGTTTGAAAACGTGATGAAATTCGTTTCGAGTCACTTCGATCGGCTATGGGGCCCCCTCGGGCTGTTGGGCCCCTTCGAGGCTCAAGGAAAGAATGCCCCCCCTGGATCCACCACTGATGACCGTCATGATCCATTGCTAGCGCCAAGTGATGCTAATAATGAATGAAATAGCACGAGGGCATCCATCAGCTGCCGCTCCGTCGGCAAAGACAGAGAGGACAGCAGAGGGCCGCACGCCAGTTTGACCATCCGTAACGTTGACGTGGGATAAACTTATACAAAAAATGCAGCAGATGTTTATCGCCGTTAGTGCGTCATTTTAACGACGACGCGCCAAACAGACAACTGCTACCAAATTGACCTAATTGAAGTTTTCCATTATATTTCATAGAATATAATGGAAAAGGGAAAAGGAGGGCAAAGAAAGGTATACGATACTGCTATAAAGGCAAAGCTATATAATACTTATGACATGCTATAAAAGAAAACCATACACAAAATGAAAGTGACATGAGGAGGCTTCATATTTTATAAAACTTTCTGTGAAGAAAATTGAAAGAGCTCGTTCTTAGGGAACTTTCTGCCACGCCAAAGTTTGGGGGGGACCGCCCCTCCCCTCGGTCCAGATGTTGGAGAGGGGGGGGGGGGGGGCAAGCGCCACATCTCCCCCCCTGTTCCAGAGCCCCTGTACATAGTGGTTCTGGGCACTCCCATATCCATGAAATGATTCCGAATGAGATGTTTTGGCTTAACAGGATTTTTTTGCCAACATTTTCGATGAGTGCGCGGACCCTGCTTCCTGTCCAGGGCTGCCATTTGGACTGTAGTTTTTGTCAGAGTCAAGATAAGGATATTTTGATTGCACACGTGCATAGTATTTATAACACGCTTTCTATTAAGGTACGAAACTTAATATAATGATAATTGCTGGCGATGTTACGAAACGTTAAACTGCGTCCGTTTTCAGAGTGGACACCCGTTATGCCAATTTTGCCGAATATGCCAAACGCTAAAAGCGTACAGCCAAGCATCTAAAAATATGCCAAAATTGTGTTTTCTGGCCAAAAATATGCCAATCTGGCAACCCCGACTCTAAGGCCTTCCCGGCACATGCGTCGTTAAATAAACACATACCACACTGTCGATCTCGTGTGCGTAACTTGCAGCTTGGTCTCATACCACACATAACATCATAAATACATAAAAAATCATAAACACATACCACACATACATATCTGTCCAGAGTCAGTGACCAGTGGGCTTCCAGACCTCAGAGTGGGCTTCCAGAGCTAGGCTACGCTCAAGGTTCGGCCGCTGGCCGCGCCCAGGCCAGCAGTGACTGCTGGGCGCGGGCAGCGGCTGGGCCCTGGGATGTTGCAATTCGTGGCAGGTGTAGGTATTCTACGATCAAAATAAGTCTGACTTCTATACTTAGCAGTTAGCTAATGTTATTAGTCCTCCTGGCCGCTCTTACATATCTCTCATGCCATTTTCTACTCGCCCAGACAGACCAGACATCCCGAGTGAACGCGAGATCTACGGTGTT
This sequence comes from Chirona hameri, assembly GCA_036785665.1. Lineage (NCBI taxonomy): Eukaryota > Metazoa > Arthropoda > Thecostraca > Balanomorpha > Balanidae > Chirona > Chirona hameri. Next base: position 10,867 of record JAXIVJ010017798.1, on the reverse strand, counting down.
ACTGCACCAGCCAACACTTGCTGTACGCACAATGTAAGTGCTATACCGCTTGCCAGACCTTCTGCCCGGCAGTTGAGAGAGTTGGATCTTTGTAAATAACTCTAACATTGGCGGTCTGTTCATTTATTTTGTAGTTTGTTACTGGTGGCATATATTCTGTCAATAATAGAGAAATGTGAGTACAGTTTCTGAGTCAGATAGAGAGAGATAGAGAATTAAACGGAACGGAGGCGAGACCAAGCGACAAGTTACTCACACCAGACTATCACAGAGCAAGCAAGGCTCTTTTCTCAAAGCAAAGATCAAGGAATCAAGTATTGTAGACTAAATTGGTTTAGGTTGGGAAGGGACTTGAATTTAGATTCCATCTAGATATAAGCTGAATTACCGTTAATTTAGCTTTGGCCAGGCCAATCCCAATGGATCCTTTCATTGATGTACTTAATGCCAGTCTCTCTCGCATCTCATCCAATCATGGTGTAATTGTGTGCCTATGTGTCTATTTGCCTATGTGCCTATGTGCCTATGTGCCTGTGTGCCTGTGTGCCTGTGTGCCTGTGTGCATGTGTGCATGTGTGCCTGTGTGCCTGTGTGCCTGTGTGCATGTGTGCCTGTGTGCCTGTGTGCCTGTGTATCTGTGTGCCTGTGTGCCTGTGTGCCTGTGTGCCTGTGTGTCAGTGTGTCAGTGTGTCAGTGTGCCAGTGTGTCTGTGTGTCTGTGTGTCTGTGTGTCTGTGTGTCTGTGTGTATGTGTGTATGTGTGTCTGTGTGTATGTGTGTATGTGTGTATGTGTGTCTGTGTGTCTGTGTGTCTGTGTGTCTGTGTGTCTGTGTGTCTGTGTGTCTGTGTGTCTGTGTGTCTATGTGTCTGTGTGTCTGTGTGTCTGTGTGTCTGTGTGTCTGTGTGTATGTGTGTCTGTGTGTCTGTGTGTCTGTGTGTCTGTGTGTCTGTGTGTCTGTGTGTCTGTGTGTCTGTGTGTCTGTGTGTCTGTGTGTCTGTGTGTCTGTGTGTCTGTGTGTCTGTGTGTCTGTGTGTCTGTGTGTCTGTGTGTCTGTGTGTCTATGTGTCTGTGTGTATGTGTGTCTGTGTGTCTGTGTGTCTGTGTGTCTGTGTGTCTGTGTGTATGTGTGTATGTGTGTCTGTGTGTCAGTGTGTCAGTGTGTCAGTGTGTCAGTGTGTCAGTGTGTCAGTGTGTCAGTGTGTCAGTGTGCCAGTGTGTCAGTATGTATGTGTGTCTGTGTGTACGTGTGTCTGTGTGTCTGTGTGTCTGTGTGTATGTGTGTCTGTGTGTCTGTGTGTCTGTGTGTCTGTGTGTCTGTGTGTCTGTGTGTCAGTGTTTCTATGTGTATGTGTGTCTGTGTGTCTGTGTGTCTGTGTGTCTGTGTGTCAGTGTGTCAGTGTGTCAGTGTGCCAGTGTGTCAGTATGTATGTGTGTCTGTGTGTCTGTGTGTCTGTGTGTCTGTGTGTCTGTGTGTCTGTGTGTCTGTGTGTCTGTGTGTCTGTGTGTCTGTGTGTCTGTGTGTATGTGTGTATGTGTGTCTGTGTGTCTGTGTGTCTGTGTGTATGTGTGTCTGTGTGTCTGTGTGTCTGTGTGTATGTGTGTCTGTGTGTCTGTGTGTATGTGTGTCTGTGTGTCTGTGTGTCTGTGTGTCTGTGTGTCTGTGTGTCTGTGTGTCTGTGTGTCTGTGTGTCTGTGTGTCTGTGTGTCTGTGTGTATGTGTGTCTGTGTGTCTGTGTGTCTGTGTGTCTGTGTGTCTGGATGTGTGTATGTGTGTATATGTGTATGTGTATATGTATGTGTGTCTGTGTGTCTGTGTGTCTATGTGTGTCTATGTGTGTCTGTGTGTGTCTATGTGTGTGTCTGTGTGTGTCTATGTGTATTTATGTGTGTCTATGTGTGTCTATGTGTGTCTATGTGTGTCTATGTGTGTCTATGTGTGTATATGTGTGTCTATGTGTGTCTATGTGTGTATATGTGTGCCTATGTGTGTCTATGTGTGTCTATGTGTGTCTATGTGTGTCTATGTGTGTATATGTGTGTCTGTGCGTCTGTGTGTCTGTGTGTCTGTGTGTCTGTGTGTCTGTGTGTCTGTGTGTCTGTGTGTATGTGTGTCTGTGGGCCTGTGTGTCTGTGTGTCTGTGTGTCTGTGTGTCTGTGTGTATGTGTGTCTGTGTGTCTGTGTGTCTGTGTGTCTGTGTGCCTGTGTGTCTGTGTGTATGTGTGTCTGTGTCTGTTAGTCTGTGTGTCAGTGTGTCAGTGTTTCTATGTGTCTGTGTGTCTATGTGTATGTGTGTCTGTGTGTCTGTATGTCTGTGTGTCTGTGTGTCTGTGTGTCTGTGTGTCTGTGTGTTTGTGTGTATGTGTGTCTGTGTGTCTGTGTGTCTGTGTGTATGTGTGTCTGTGTGTCTGTGTGTCTGTGTGTCTGTGTGTATGTGTGTCTGTGTGTCTGTGTGTCTGTGTGTCTGTGTGTCTGTGTGTCTGTGTGTATGTGTGTCTGTGTGTCTGTGTGTCTGTGTGTCTGTGTGTCTGTGTGTCTGTGTGTCTGTGTGTCTGTTGTGTGTCTGTGTGTCTGTGTGTCTGTGTGTCTGTGTGTCTGTGTGTTTGTGTGTCTGTGTGTCTGTGTGTCTGTGTGTCTGCGTGTCTGTGAGTCTATGTGTCTGTGTGTCTGTGTGTCTGTGTGTCTGTGTGTCTGTATATCTGTGTGTCTGTGTGTGTGTTTGTCAGCCCCTCTCACCGTCCAGTGAGTCTCAGTGACTGTAGCCGGGGCTCCGTGGCTGGATGTCGTGCCCTGCAGCAGCAGCGGTGCCGAGGGTCGCAACAGAGCCCGCACTGGCAGCAGAACGGTGCCGAGACTAAACTCCGGTGGTGGTCGATCCTCCTCCTCCAGCACTGCGTCGGCCGCCTGCCAGACGACAAGAGCTGTCAGCTGCCCGTGGACCAGCCGTTCGACCTAACCTGCAGCTGGTACTCCCTGTGGGCCCGCCTCTCTTACCTGTCCATAGGACCTACCTGTCCATAGGACCATCCCGTACAACGTCTAGGTTCAGGGGAAGTTTTATTTGTTTTGCAGTAGATGATTTACGAAGTTATCCATTCGTTAACCTGCGCCGTGCCCGGGGGGGGGGGGTGTTTAGGTTTAGACACCATCCCCCCCCCTCAGGTTTTTCGAGGATAGCGGAAACACGGCGGCGCGCAGTGCCGCCGTTTTTGGCACAGCTGTCCGGGCATGAATTGCACACATTATGTTTTAAAAAAATCCTCGGGTCATCTTAGGTCAGGTCACCAGACCAGGTCATGTGACCCCACCTCCAGAAAAGCTTGTGGTCGTAACACAGACACAGTTTTGGGATGATCGGTTTTACACTTACATAATTTCATAAGGTCATATACATCTATAATTCGTTTATCTTTGATTTTTGTATATCAGCGACCTAAGGTCGGGTCAATTTCGTGACCTCCCCATTATAAGTCAACGGGGAAATATTCAAATGCCTCCTATTCCAAGGATACGCAAGATATCAGTCTATTTCCTTCTAGATCATGTTATTATAGGCCATTCTTGATGACCTAGGTGGCATTTTTGTTCAGTGACACCTACAGGGTCGTCGAGGTCATCCGAGGTCAACAGCAGTTGTATGCAATAACTCTCGACATAATGACGATGGAGAAGTGAACCTGACACCAATGTGTTTGTCTCGTCGAGACACGTCTTCCCATATGCCACATGATCTACTTGGGTTACTACTTGACCTTGACCAGAGGTCAAAGTTTAAGTTGACCTAACCTGGTCAACACTAAGATGAGTCTAAGTGCCTTGACGAGACAAACACGATGGCATCAAAATGATTGCCTTGTCGTTATTAGGTAAAAGGGTATTTGTGAAAAACTGTTTTGTAAAAAATAGCCTTTTTGGCATTTGATGAGCTCTGTAGCCTAAACTATTGATCTGAGCTAAACTATGAGGATTTCATGGCGATTGCATTTTTCCAGAGATTTCTATTGCGTTTTCCGTTTGTTCCTAGCTATCATAGTTGTTGTGATATCTGGGGGTTTCTGTAGAGAAGTCCTAAAACTGGAAAATTTGACCTTCGGTGACCTCAAAATTGACTTGAGGAAAACACATTTGAAGTACTTTCGAATGTGCCTGTTGAGAGCTTTAAAACGTTTTCCGCGTCTTTCTAGCCCTTTTAGTTTTAGAGTTAGAGGGGGTGTTTAAAAATCCCCCCACCCCGGCACGGCGAAGGTAGCACCGAGCACCGGCACGGCGCGGGTTAACCCTCGCCAGGGGGTTAACCCCGTGCAGGGGGAGGGGGATGCCAACCCCCCTCGGTTTTTCGCAAATAACTCACGTAAATATCAACCGACTACGATGAAACTTTCAGTACCCTACTTGTGAATAATGACACATATTATAAAAATTTGAAGTTGTAGGTCACATGAACCGTGACCTTTGATCTGTTTTCAAGGTCATGTCAGGCGCAAATGGCGTCCTGTAGTATTGATCCTTGTATCTTGTGCAGTTGCATAGTGTTTGTTGTTCAGGAGCATATGCACAGGTGTTTCCAGATGACAGTTGTGGTTTCCACTGAGATTGATGCCTCGATTGACGTTTTCAGAGGTCAACCGAGGTTAGTGACCTCCGATGACCTCATTACTTGTTTGGCTTCTGGCAGTTTCTAGGGCATTTTGTGACGCTAATTTCAAATATGGGATCCATTTTACATAATGATATGTTCCACTGGGGTCATGCGCCCTCACAGGTCAACCGAGGTCACTGGCCTCAAATGACCTGACATGACCTGATAGGACCTTTTTGGAATTTGGCAGTTTCTAGGACTTTGTGTGACGCTGATTTCAAATGTGGCAGCCATTTAGCATAAGAATATGCTCATTCGCGATTCTAGCTCGATTAAAATCAATTTATACGCATTTGCAATTTGGTTGAATTTTGGGTCATTGACATGACCTCAAAGGTCACCTAATGACCTAGGACCTTAAACCCGGGTATCAATGGCTTCCTCTCATGACAAGCAACACGCTCGTTTTTGAATCGAAGCTCTAGCCCAATTAGGGGCGACACGCCAGTGGGGGGGGGGGGGTCGTACCGTCCCCCCCCCCCCCCCCCCCTGTACGGTCACGCACTGATCGGACGCTGCACGGGCGAGGGTTAAAGGGGATAGGTCACCTTGAAAGGTGTTTTGAACTTTGCCTATACGGGATATTTCGAGTTGAAAAAACAATATGGCTTTTGTTTGGACGATAGATGGATATCCGTCGAAAATGGGCATGTTACTCTTTTCTCCTGCATGGCCATAAAAACTTCATGACAATTATGACGTCATGCATATGGTAGCTTAAATATGGAAACTATTGTACACAATAACGATGGACTTTAGGCATATATACGCAGGCTGCTTGTAACGTAAACAACCGTCGCGTTGTGAGGACCCGAAACAAGCTTCCGGCGCCCGAAACTTCTTCTTCTAAAAGGGGCCCACTAGTGCTGTGTCGAAATTACTTAGCGTAGCGAGGAAATCATTTCAACCGCAAACCCGTTTTTCGATCTGCTCTATACATCTGCTATCTCAGTTCAAAACCCCATGTTAACCCGCGCCGTGCCGGTGCTCGGCGCCACCTTCGCCGTGCCGCCGTGCCTGGTCACGTGACCAGGTCTGGTGACCTGACCTGAGATGACCCGAGGCATTTGTTTTTTACATAATGTGCGCAATTGATGCCTGAACAGCTGTGCCAAAAACGGCGGCGCTGCGCGCCGCTGTTTTTTCTCTATCCTCGAAAAACCTGAAGGGGTTATCTAAACCCCCCTCGGCACGGCGCGGGATAAAGGTGAACTATACCTTTTAAGGCAATGCTGATGAATGTGTAATTGAAGATGGCAAACTCTGTTTCCCTGCAAATTATGTTGGGAGGAAAGCTGTTCTACGGACCTACATGTAATGTGGTGGGACACCGGTTAATAGTCCTATGGTTAGATATTAATATCACTATGCAATGCACTATGCAGATGCAGTATGCTCATGGTAACCAGTAAAAATTCCACGCGTTGCTGATCCTTATTTGCATGTCGGGCTGATATTGATTAAATCGCAGCATCGCAGCCGATTGCCGGGCATCGAAGGTTTGGCAATCCTTGTTTTCCGAACGTGACCAAATGAAAAGCGCACTGCTGCAGCACATGTTCTCGCTCTTTCCCCAAAGGATCAGATATTTATTTTACCTTTTTATTGGCCGAGCATCCATCTTTCGCACCAGAATCCTTCTGTTTGGTGCTCCCATCGTCTTCTCCCCGGCTTATTTTTCTTTCCATTCTTCTCCTGTTTATCTTTGTCGTTCTTCTTTCCTGTTGTTTTTTGCTCCTCATCTTTTTTCTTTTCCTTCTCATTTCCTTTCTGGGAATCTTTGTCCTTGCCTTTCTTGGGTTTCTTTGGTGGAGTCCATTTCTGGAGGAAAAAATACAATTCTGATCATCTGCTGCAGTACGACTGCTTGCAGTACGACTGCTTGCAGTACGACTGCTTGCAGAACGACTGCTTGCAGTACGACTGCTTGCAGTACGACTGCTTGCAGTACGACTGTGAACTTGCCATACGATTTCGAAGAACGACTTTTCCAGATCTCATCATATCAACATAGCACCTGCCTTGGTTACCTGCCTTGCAGTTTACTGCGGACAATTATATGATTGCCCAAGCAGGCCGCCGAAGTGGCCTTATTCTAAGCAGCAAACCCAAACGATGGATGTCTCACTTCTCTCCTGAACACCTCGACACGCATGTACTGCAGCATGGCGTCCCGCAGCGCCCTCAAGTCGGTACAGTGCCACTCCAGGGGCGTCTCCAGCGCTGTGACGTCACTCTTCTCCTGCAGCAGTGCCTCCATCGGACAGAGGCCGTCTGTGCGGTCCGCGTCCGAGTCGCCAGCCTGTGGTGATATGCAAACAGTCGAACGTTAGACAATGATGGACCAGGGAACATAAAGAAAGTAGACAACACTGCACCTTCTTTTGGGTGCAGTGTTGCTGGCTGCTGAAAAAGCAGTTTTGCATTGGAAGTAGCTGCCTTACTGCCTTACAGCCAATAAAGCATGATGAGTGCGAGACATTCATGAGCAAGCCTATATATCGTGGGCAGTGGAGCGTAACTCTTAAATGTAACCCAGCTCTTCGCTCGATAGTTGAGTGGCACTGCTCTGACCTGGGCTGGGGTCGGCGAGAATGCTGAGGGACACCTCCGGTCACCAGCCCAATGGAACACCACACAGAGCTCCTGACCAGGCCACTGAGGAGCAGAACAGACACCTCAGGTCACGTCACCAGCCCACTGTAGCACCACACAGAGCTCCTGAGCCTGACCAGGCCACTGGGGAGCAGAACAGACGTGCAGTCAAACCTCCCAAGTCGAACCGGAGGGGAACAGAGTCGCGGATAGAGCTAATGAGTGTCACTGTTGTACATAAGTTGTAATACAATGTATGGTAAAGGTCCCTGCTGTGAACATGTGAATAAAACATGTGTCCTGTGTGACGAGAGACCAAGACCGAGAACGAGACCGAGACCGAGACCGGGACCGAGACCGGGACCGGGGACCGGGACCGGGACCGAGACCGGGACCGAGACCGAGACCGAGACCGAGACCGAGACCAAGACCGGGACCGGGACCGGGACCGAGACCGAGACCGAGACCGAGACCGAGACCGAGACCGAGACCGAGACCGAGACCGAGACCAAGACCGAGACCGAGACCGAGACCGAGACCGAGACCGAGACCGAGACCGAGACCGAGACCGAGACCGAGACCGAGACCGAGACCGAGACCGAGACCGAGACCGAGACCGAGACCGAGACCGAGACCGAGATACCGAATAGCAAAGAGTCGGTGCGTTTATTTCACACGTTTCTATGGCAACAACTCAAGTGCGCCAGATGCGCCATATTTGTTGCATGCAGTTAACAGGAACCACAATGTATAAGTGCATTCCCGCGTCATCCAATTGCAATAGCGTCAGCTGATGGTTGGTCAGATGCAGTTAATTGGAACAAACGCTTCCATAAACCATATATGTAGTGATGAGTAGAAATCGTAAACAGTTTTTGATTCTGGTAACAGATAAAATACATTATTTTTGCTTTGTGTTATTTGCGCTGCTTGGGTAAGCCTTTAATGACGATTACAAATCATAAGTGGTCCTTAGGACTTGTTTAACCCGCCATTGACTGGGGGGCGTTTAACGCCTTCTCTGCTTAAATTTAACAATGAAAAATGTTGAACTTCGGTGACCTGAACTTGACCTGAAATTGACATTTACTTCACGTAAATGAAGTCAGGTGGTAAAATGACTATCACTCTCAAATTATAGGTGGAAAATAACTCATACAACATATCTTGCATGACTTTCGTAGATATTTTGAGCGTAGTGACCTTTTGTGACCTGACGTTTACCTTGACCTTTGCCAACAATCTCACTTTAGCTCATGTGAGATATGTATCATACCTTTGGCAGCACTTTGGGTGAAACTGGTCGCAATCGAAGGCTTTGGATGGAAAGTATGGCCCATAAACTCAAATACGCCGATTTTGACCTTTGACCTGACCGTGACCTGACATTTGACCTCACTTCGACATTTTTTGCATGCTTTAGAATTCATCTCATTGAGAGCTTTCGATTACCGCCTTGCGCGTCTCGCTGCGATTAATGGTCCGGAAGATAACCAGGGGGGCGTTTAACGCCCCCCCCCCCCCCTCAGTCAATGGCGTTCTGCTGAGACCCCCAGGCAATGCCGGGTTAAGCGAGACCCCAGTCAATGCCGGGTTAAGCCGGTTGTTGCGATATCATCAGAAAGTGGCAGTGTCCCTTTAAGGTAAATGAAGTCCGTGACTTTTAGGAATAAAGCTTCCGTCGGCATTGATGCCAGTGAGCATGGATAGTGCAGTCGCGTGTAATGGATAGTGCAGTCGCGTGTAAGGGATAACATATCCTCAACAAGGTCTGCTAAAGGGAACTCTTACAAACATGTGAGCAAGAAGGTTTACATAAATTGCAGAACGACCAATAACCTTGAAAAGACCATTGTTGGACAACGGAGTGGTTCAGGCTCCTGGCCATTCCACCGTGTCAATTTCATTCGATCAGATTACGCTGTACTGATGTTCATGGGCGGATCCGGGGGAGGGAGGGGGGGGGGGGCAAAGGGCATGCCCCCTCCCCCTCCAATCCGCCTGAAATCTGAGAAAAATTGACACATTTTCTGACATAGAAAATAATCTAAGCAACTTTTGCTAAGGATTGTTTTTTTTAAATCAGCTCTTCAGTGCGTAAGCATGCGAAATCCGATGAGTTTTCAGAATTGTGCGAGACTTTTTAGATTTGCCCCCCAAACAGCCGTTCTGGATCCGCCTTTGCTGCTGCTGTCGGTGTCCGTTCTCACACTGAAACGACCCCCTCGACGACGGCAGCGGCAGCAGTACCGGCCCAGCTGAGTGGCTGCAGTGGCGGCGGAGGCGTGGGCCGGCCGGCGGCGGCCTGTCAGCGCCATCGATCCAGGATGCGCTGCAGCCGCCAGCTCAGCTAAACCGTGACCGACGCTGCGCCCCGACCGTCAGTTGCTGCATGCAGCCGGCAGCTCAGCTAAACCGTGACCGACGCTGCGCCCCGACCGTCAGTTGCTGCATGCAGCCGGCAGCGCCGGGCAAAGGTCGGGGCGACGTCCTTCCCGGTCAACCTGACAACAGTTATGCAGCGGTAAACACAAGTTCAGCTCGTTAGGAGCGGCGTTCAGGACAAGTTTGTCTTGTGTTCGCCGGTGTAATGGTGTGTGTTGTTCTGTGCTGCAGGTCCGACTTGTGCTGCGAATGAAGTACTTCACCCCTGACGCTCTTGGCCTCCTCTTGACGCCGACTTCGACCTTTTTAGTTCACTGAATTGAGCGAGAAGGTGGTGCGCAGCTGCCGCGCAATTTCGTTGTCTGCAGTTGTCCAATCAAATGGGAAAACTTTGACAGATTGTGTTTCTTTGCGTCACACAAAAGGTTTCCAGTGATAAATGACTGTCTTGCTGAGACGACGCACGCGCTGAGTTCTGCTGTTGACTGTTGAGTTCTGCTGAGTTCTGCTGTTGCGGAGTGATTCGGCTAAAGGTTCCCAGCAGAGAGCCGATATTCTGTCGCTGGTCTGCAGAGTGCTGAGATGCAGTCGCTGGTCCCTGGAGTGTTGCTATGTGTCGGAGGAGTGTTAGAAGTCACCGCCCACTTTGTCATCGAAGATTGACGAAGAGGTCAGCCCCTGTGAGCTGGGAGCGTGGGAGTCCTTTTCGCGGAACACCTCTCCCGGGCGTGCCGTTTGACCTTTAGACGGAATCACCGCCGTGGCGGCGGATCCAAAAGCCATTTCAGCGACGCACAGGCAATTCAATCGATTCCGGGTTTAACAAATCCGGCGTATCACGAGCGCTGACCCGATGTGAAGGCTTGTGAGTTCCTCGTGGGAATGTTTATAGAAAAATAGAGATAGCGCAATAAAGTGTAGTAAAGATAATATTGTGTAATCATGATTGCGTTGTGTCATTTGTGCGTGAGATGCTGCTCTTGATTGGGTTTTCTATCCACGGCGGACAAAGTGCGCAGAATGTCGCACTTTCCAGCACCAGCAACCTCAACACACGGAGTGCACCTGCGCAGTTCCAAGGAAATGATAATTGAGAGATGACCGCCCGGCGAGCATTGGGGTGACGCAAGGGTACCTGTGTGCTCAGACAGAACAAGGAGGCGGGCAAGGGTACCTGTGTGCTCAGACAGAACAAGGAGGCGGGCAAGGGTACCTGTGTACTCAGACAGAACAAGGAGGCGGGCAAGGG
>JAXIVJ010017797.1:0-25104 GCA_036785665.1 Chirona hameri | reverse complement strand
TGTCAGTCTATGGAACTAGGACGGGAGAGTGACTAACCTGTGCTAGTGTGTCAGTTTACAAGGCTAGGTGGGGAGCCTGACTAACCTGTGCTGAGGACTGTGGGAGGCGAGTCGGCCAGTTCGTCCCGCAGCCGTTCCGACAGACCGTCGGCCGGCTCCGCCACCCGCTCCGGCTCCAGTTTGACCTCGGGCTCCGGCTCCGGCGACGGCTCCTGCTCGGTGCTGGGTTCCGGCTCCGGGCTGCGCTCCTGTTTCATGGCGCGGCCGGCTGGCGGGGAGGCGCGGCCGGCTGGCGGGGAGGCGCGTCGCCGCTTCTCCGGGGGCGCTCCGCCACCGGCCGGCGACTCGGGCCGCGGCCACTCAGGCCCCACCCTGCCCTGAGGAGACCGGGCGACGGCCGAGTCAGGCGCGGCTGGCGGCTCCGCAGACAGCCGGCCCGACCAGCGGACAGGATCAGGGTGAACGTAACCAGCAGAACTGGCCGCACTGGCACAATGGCGAATACCGACTAAAAAACAAATCAATGAAGGCAACTGTCTGAGTAAACCGACTAGACTATCAGATACTCATGCTGTGATATGGAAAAGAAAGGCTACAATAAAGGCAGCAACAAAACTTGGAGCGTTCATCGGAACTTTATGATCAAGGTGGCACACGACTGGCATACATATTTGCCCACTGTATCAAACAAGCACCTTTCATTCTTCAACTGCCAAATTGATGAGGAACAAAACATCCCACGGACTCTACCCCGGTTCCATGTCCATCATCAGCAGCCCTCCCTCCACCCGAGCGACCCCGCCGTGCCACCGGACGTACGTTGGTGTCGGCAGCGGTCCGGTCCGGCGGCCGGTCGTCGGCCAGACCTTTGACCTTGAGCATCTCGGCGACTTTGAGGAAGTCGGCCAGCTGCGCCTGCGCCACGTTCACCTCCCCGTGGTACATGTAGTCGAGCAGGAGCTGCAGGTTCCGCCGACCCACGTCCCGTAGGATCACGATCGGGTGCGGGTGCGGGTTCGACTGCAAACACCGCAAGAGGAAGTCAAACACGGACCAGAACATGTGTCACGCTTCTTTACATAACAAGCAGAAGAGGTAATAATAAATGGCATGCTGCTCAGATGTCAGCAATAAGTCAATATAAGCAAGTCAAGCTAAGCACTAACACAACACTAACATACTAGGCATGGCATACCAAGAAGAGTGGCACAAATTCACCGACTTAATTCCGAAATAGCCCCCAACAAAGATCACACAACATAACTCCACCCAAAGGTAATACAAATGTAGATACCGATTTGCCCGATTAAATGTGTGCTATTAGCTGTATTACTCAATGTGTACATAACGAGCCACACATAACGAGCCACACATAACGAGCCACACATAACGAGCCACACATAACGAGCCACACATAAGCAGAGCCACACATAACGAGCCACACATAAGCAGAGCCACACATAACGAGCCACACATAAGCAGAGCCACACATAACGAGCCACACATAAGCAGAGCCACACATAACGAGCCACACATAACGAGCCACACATAACGAGCCACACATAACGAGCCACACATAACGAGCCACACATAACGAGCCACACATAACGAGCCACACATAACGAGCCACACATAACGAGCCACACATAACGAGCCACACATAACGAGCCACACATAACGAGCCACACATAACGAGCCACACATAACGAGCCACACATAACGAGCCACACATAACGAGCCACACATAACGAGCCACACATAACGAGCCACACATAACGAGCCACACATAACGAGCCACACATAACGAGCCACACATAACGAGCCACACATAACGAGCCACATATAACGAGCCACACATAACGAGCCACACATAACGAGCCACACATAACGAGCCACACATAACGAGCCACACATAACGAGCCACACATAACGAGCCACACATAACGAGCCACACATAACGAGCCACACATAACGAGCCACACATAACGAGCCACACATAACGAGCCACACATAACGAGCCACACATAAGCAGAGCCACACATAAGCTGTTAAGTTTGCATACATATTCGTGTTACGTGACCGGTAGCCGCGTGTGCCGCCGCCCCGGCCGGCGAGCCGTGCGGGACAGCCTATCTGCGGGCGCGGGGCTGGCGCGGCGCCGTGTTGCGCGCTGATTGGCGGCCGGCTGGCCGGGCGCCTATGACGTGATCCGCAGTGACCTCGGGTCTGCACTGGAGGAGCGGGTCACTCGGGACTCAGCCGCTGTCTGGACCGGGTCGGTCGCAAGTTGTTACAGATTAGAGATTTGCCTTGTCTGGCTTCTCCATCTGGAACACTTGTGGCCACTGAGTGACGCACCAGACCAAACTTGAAGGAAACTGACTTGTTGGTCTTTTCCGGAAAGAGGTGCTCACCAGAGAAATTAACGAACTTAACCTTTTTGACGCCCAAATTCAGATCGGGGAGCATTGTTGATTCAGACCACGAATGCGCATATGTCCATGCCATTTGCGCTGCATCAACGGTGCACCCACTCCCGATTTATACGTGTATATTGAGCTGTGCACTCGTCACGTTTCAGGGCGGAGTTTGAAGGGGGTATAACCTGAGCGTCTCTCGGGATTACTCGACATTGGATTTCTGTTAATCGACGATTTATGTAAACTCGCTGCATAGCTGATTGTTTCAGCTGCTCCGCCGAGCTGTTTGGTTGCCGAGTTGTGCGAACACAATACAGCCCTGACCTGACAAAATACTTGTACTTTTCTACCGGCGCAACTGAACGGACGGATTCTTAACATAGTCTCCCGGGCCGGATAGTATTTTCGGTTCCTTGAATTATACCTTTGTCGGCCGGATTTACTTTATATTTGTTTGATACAGTCCACATTGATAACTTTTGTTAAAATCCGTTTAGTTCAACATGGATGATTCATTAAGCACTAGATCAAAGCTTCGCACAAAGGCAACCAGACAATGCAATGATCTGAAGTCCTGCCGGGAGGGCGATCGAAAGGCGCTTGATCCGGACCAGCTGGCCCTCAAACTTCATCACTTGGAGAAGCTGCAGAGCGAGCTTCGGGGCGTCCAGGAACAGCTGGACAAGCTGGGTCAGCCTGACGATTCTAGCCACAGCCAACTCATGGAGGATGAGATGTTTCTCGGCTCCAGGCTCCTCTCCCGGCTCGAAAAGATGGAGGACGCCGCTCATAAAAGAGCTGATTTCCAAGGATCGGTGGGCAATGCAGACCTCAAAGCATCCGTCACCGTGAAAATTCCTATTTATCATGGCGATGTGATGAAATGGTCAGAGTTTTGGGAACTGTTTGCAATTTCAGTCCATGACAATCCAAGCTATGCCGACGTCCAAAAGTTCGTTGTTTTGAAGTCGCACTTGAGCGGGGCGGCGCTGCGCACTATCCAAGGGATTCCGGTGTCAGGTGATAGCTACACCCAGGCGGTAGCAGCCCTCAAGGAGCGCTTCGATCATAACGAGGTGCGGCGAGAGCTTCTGATGAGGGAACTCTTGAACATGCCGTCTGTCCGACACGGTGACTTGAAAGGCATGCGATCTTTGATAGATCACCTGTCAGCGCATACACGCGCTCTGAATAGCCTCGGAGTTCCCGCTGAAAGCTTCTCGAGCCTTCTCCTACCTATCGTGAAAGACAAAATTCCAGAAGACTGGCGACTGGAATGGGCCAGACAGGGGAGCAGTAACTTTGACGCCTTCATTCAATTTCTCAATCGCGAAATACGGCTCCGTGAATCAGCCAAGGGGGTGTGGACAGTGGCCGCCGCCGCAGAAGCGCCACCCTCGGCGTCGTCAGTCACGAGCAGCATGACTGCCCGACGTGAGCCTCGGAAGGAGCGGGTGCAGCCCTCTCAGAGGCCGGGGCGGACGCTCTGTGGCGCGTGTGGGCAGGGACACCAGCGGCTCGACCAGTGCGCGATGTTTCGCGGCATGCCTGTACAGGACCGGTGGTCACTTGCGAAAACCTTGAAGGCATGCTTCCGCTGTCTGGGCTCTGGCCATCGATCTCGTGAATGCAAAGAAAGACGGTGCGATGAGTGTGGCAGACATCATCACATCCTGCTTCACTATCTGACTCCCTCGTCAAAGGGTCCTTCGGTGATTCCGGCGTCCGAGCTGTCGCCAGAAGCGGCCAGCTTCTCACCAGCTCAGTCCTCTAATCATGAGCCAGGGTTGAATGCCGCGAAAGTTGATGTTCAGCGGCAAGGCCATCGCCGATTCAACGCCCGGGGAGAGAACGGATGCCGAAGCTTCCTCCAGACGGCTCTGGTCGAGGCTATGGGTCCGAAAGGTCACCGCAAGGCCCGCGTACTGATTGATGGAGGCTCTGATTCTTCATATATCCGTAGCTCTCTGGTGAAAGAGCTAGGTCTACCCGTTGTTGAAACAGGGACGTTTTCTTGTATCGGATTCCAGGAGAAAACCGAGGCAGCTCGCCAATACGATAAGGTCCGAGTCGAGCTTGAGAGCCGTTTCGGTAACAGTTCCGTGTGCCTTGACATGTGGAGCACAGATCGACTATGCTCGCCTCTTCCTGCCACCCCACCGCCCCTGATGCTCTCCCGACTGGAGATGGCGGACGACTTTGGGGGTGGCGAGATTGATCTCCTAATCGGAGTTGATAACCTCTACCGCGTCGTGTTGTGGGGACAAGTGGATCTTGGCGAGAGTCTGAGAGCCGTGGAGACTGTCTTCGGCTATGTTCTGCATGGACGACATGGGGAAATCAGTCCGCAGCATCAGCAGCATCACCGGACTTTCCACTGTAGCCAAGTGGAGGTGATGTGGGACTTGGATACTGTTGGAATCTGTCAGAAGGATGTGGCCAACTCGAACCTAACGGTCTACCCCGAGCCTACCTGGAACGAGGTTGAGGAGCGATACGAAATGGGCTTGGTATGGAGCTCCGACGAGCGCCCCGTCTCTAACAGAGACCACACATTGGCTCGAACGCTTCGCATGTCCGATCGTCTCAGCAGAAAAAAAGCTGTCATGTACGACGAACAAATCAAGAGCATGCTGACCAATGCTGTTGTTGAACCCTCTGAGCCGCCCAAACCCGCCGCTGAGGGCTCATGCAAGGTGGAGAGTCTTCCGTCTGCTCGCGCAGTCGATCCACGAGATGACTCTCGCGGGTCAGGACTGGGTCTCGAGCAAGGTCAAAGGCTGTCGCCTAGACCGTGTGACTCGGAGGCTTTCTACCTCCCTCATCACGGAGTCTTCCGAAATGGGAAAATCAGGGTGGTCTTCGATGGATCCGCTAGGGACGGAACAGGCCGAAGCCTAAACGAGTACCTGGAGCCCGGCGAAAATCTTCTCGTCAAGCTGTCCTCCGTCGTACTCAACTTCAGATGCGGAGAGATCGGGTGCCAGGCAGACATACAAGCAGCCTTTCATCAGGTTGTAGTGAGCCAAGAGGACCGGAAATACTTACAATTCTTCTGGTCGGAAATGTGTCTGAGGTTCGCTCGAGTGCCTTTTGGACTGACTTGTTCGCCGTTTATGCTGCTGAGAACGGTGGACGTCCATTTGAACAGATACGCCAAGAGCGACAAAGACCTCTGTCAGCTGATCCGAGATGGAACCTACATGGACGACCTCTGTCTGCACTTCAAAGACCGAATCGATGCAAAAAAAGGGATGTTCAGAGTCAAGCAGATGTTCGCTGAGGCTGGAATGACGCTTCATAAGACGCGAATCACGGGGGATCAGTCACCTGAGACATCAGTCCTCGGCCTGAGTTGGAACTCAGAGTCAGACAATCTGGCCGTTGTGGTGCCGGAGTTCCCCTGTCCTTCAACTAAAAGAGAGTTGTTATCAGCTGTGGCAAAGCCCTTCGATCCTCTGGGGCTTCTGACACCATGGCTGATCGGTGGAAAAGTGCTCTTCCAACGAACATGGAGAGACATGCCGAAAGCTGAATGGAATGATCCCCTCACCGCAGTCATCCAGACCGCAGTCGAGCTGTGGTGGAGGGGTACCTCAGGCAGCAAGGTCTGCTTTCCTCGCCGACCGTTGTCGAACACAGACTTCTCCTCAGGTGCATCCTTCCACGTCTTTTGCGACGCATCCAATCGGGCGTACTGCGCTGTTATCTACGCCGTCTACGAGGGAGAGTCAGGCCTGGTAACGGCCAAAAGCCGACTAGCCCCAATAAACCCAAACTTGACGATTCCAAGACTAGAGCTCATGGCCGCTCTGAGCGGAGCTCGTCTCATGTCTTTCGTGAAGGAGTCATTGAAGCTTACGAATGTGTCGGTAACCTACTGGACCGACTCCACAGACGTCCTCTTCTGGATACAAAACAGAAAGCCTAGAAAGGTTTTCGTCCAAAACCGAGTCACGTCAATACTTCAGATAACAGAGCGAGACCAGTGGCAGCACGTGAAGGGCACAGAGAACCCAGCCGATCTCGGCACACGCGGTCTCTCTCTGAAGACGATGAGAGAAAGCGAACGGTGGTGGACAGGGCCTTCCTTTCTGAAGGAAGCAGCATGTCCAATCGAGTCTGACAGGACGCTTCATCTTTCCTCCGAGGGTGAGCGCGAGGAGAAACTTGAGCACTGCTCATCTGACGTCACTCCAGCTAAGATCACGTTGAAAACTCAACAGTCAGACAATAGCCTGTTCGACATCACCAAGTGTTCCTCGCTGAAGCAGGCCATAGCGAGAACGGCTTGGATCTTCCGCTTTGCCTTCAACACTCGTCAGGACAGGTCCGGCCGACAGTCTGGACCGCTCACCTCAGATGAGCGTTGTCACGCTCTTCGATTTTGGATCAAGGAAGCTCAAGCAAGAGCTTACGAGAGGGAGCTGGCGGCTCTGAGATCTGAAAACATGCTACCAAAGAACTCTCCACTCTTGAAGCTGAGGCCCAGGCTCGATGACAACGGCGTGTTATGCGCAGTGCCGCGAACGAACGAGACCCCTCTGCCCATTCTCCCAGAGTTTGCATTTGTCACCACTCTGCTCATCGATGAGGCACATCAAAGGTGTTTTCATCAGGGTACGCGAGCAACTCTGGCCATTCTGTCAGCGGAGTATCTGATCCGTAGACGCTGTGTGCTTCGTGTCGTAAGCACCTGTCGTCGTTGCAGAAGGTACCGAGGTCAAAGTTACCGGTCCGCTGATGGGGGACTGCCGGCGTTCAGGGTTGAACCCAGTCGCGCCTTTGCCAAGGTCGGCTTGGACTTCTTCGGACCCCTGGTGACTGATGCTGGCAAAAAGGTCTGGGTGCTCCTTATCACGTGCGCTACCTCAAGGGCGGTCCATCTCGAATTGGTGAAATCGCAACAAACTGAGGAAGTGAAGCTGGCGCTGCGACGCTTCTTCAGCGTGACAGACCATGGACGTGCTTAACATTGCCGACCCCGATGCAAGTTCATGGTTGGAGGCACAGCTGGCCCCGTTGCATCTTCTCCTAGGCGACTCCATCGCTCGGGACAGCCTGATGGGAGGTCGCATCAGGAGGGACGAGTTCCTCAGCCGAGCCGGGGGCGGTGACTCCTGGTGCTCCCTCCACCGGGACCTCCAGGACCACATTCATGTGTGGGACCGGGAGGCCTCGGCCGCTGGGCGTCGTCAGGGCACCGCCGTGATATGGATGTCAGGCAACGACATCTACAATAAGTTCTCGGGGCTGTCCAGCTACTCCGACGACAAGCTGGCCACACTGGCGGATCTCGCCCGGGAGGTCACCGAGACTCTCCTGGGCATCGCGGAGAAGGTGGTCGTGCTGGGGCCGCTTCCGCGTCCCAGCGGCGAGGTGAGCGGCGCACGGTGGGAGCACACCTCCGCCTTCCACCTGGAGCGCCGCCTCCTGCACCAACTCCCGAAGAAGGCATACTTCGTGCCGCTGGGGCGCCAGCTCGCGAAGATGTGGAAGGGGCGCCACTCGTGTTTCGACGGGTGTGCCCACTGGTACGCCCCGGACGGCGTCCACATGTCTGCCGAGGGGTACGCCAGGCTGGCGGACGCGGTCCCCGTCTGGCTGACGTTGGGCGCAGCTGCTGAGCTGTGATGTCGCCGCGATGTCACGAGTGATGCGCGAGTGCGAAAATAGTGATGCGATGCAGAAGTGTTTTTTTGTTTAACTTTGTCAGTGATTTGCCCATGCATTTAAAATGTGCCGTAGCACCGCACATTTTGGTGGGGAGTTATGTTAAGTTTGCATACATATTCGTGTTACGTGACCGGTAGCCGCGTGTGCCGCCGCCCCGGCCGGCGAGCCGTGCGGGACAGCCTATCTGCGGGCGCGGGGCTGGCGCGGCGCCGTGTTGCGCGCTGATTGGCGGCCGGCCGGCCGGGCGCCTATGACGTGATCCGCAGTGACCTCGGGTCTGCACTGGAGGAGCGGGTCACTCGGGACTCAGCCGCTGTCTGGACCGGGTCGGTCGCAAGTTGTTACAGATTAGAGATTTGCCTTGTCTGGCTTCTCCATCTGGAACACTTGTGGCCACTGAGTGACGCACCAGACCAAACTTGAAGGAAACTGACTTGTTGGTCTTTTCCGGAAAGAGGTGCTCACCAGAGAAATTAACGAACTTAACCTTTTTGACGCCCAAATTCAGATCGGGGAGCATTGTTGATTCAGACCACGAATGCGCATATGTCCATGCCATTTGCGCTGCATCAACGGTGCACCCACTCCCGATTTATACGTGTATATTGAGCTGTGCACTCGTCACGTTTCAGGGCGGAGTTTGAAGGGGGTATAACCTGAGCGTCTCTCGGGATTACTCGACATTGGATTTCTGTTAATCGACGATTTATGTAAACTCGCTGCATAGCTGATTGTTTCAGCTGCTCCGCCGAGCTGTTTGGTTGCCGAGTTGTGCGAACACAATACAGCCCTGACCTGACAAAATACTTGTACTTTTCTACCGGCGCAACTGAACGGACGGATTCTTAACATAAGCAGAGCCACACATAACGAGCCACACATAACGAGCCACACATAAGCAGAGCCACACATAACGAGCCACACATAAGCAGAGCCACACATAACGAGCCACACATAAGCAGAGCCACACATAACGAGCCACACATAAGCAGAGCCACACATAACGAGCCACACATAAGCAGAGCCACACATAACGAGCCACACATAAGCAGAGCCACACATAACGAGCCACACATAAGCAGAGCCACACATAACGAGCCACACATAAGCAGAGCCACACATAACGAGCCACACATAAGCAGAGCCACACATAACGAGCCACACATAACGAGCCACACATAAGCAGAGCCACACATAACGAGCCACACATAAGCAGAGCCACACATAACGAGCCACACATAAGCATGCCACACATAACGAGCCACACATAACGAGCCACACATAAGCAGAGCCACACATAACGAGCCACACATAACGAGTCACACATAACGAGCCACACATAACGAGCCACACATAAGCAGAGCCACACATAACGAGCCACACATAACGAGCCACACATAACGAGCCACACATAAGCAGAGCCACACATAACGAGCCACACATAACGAGCCACACATAAGCAGAGCCACACATAACGAGCCACACATAAGCAGAGCCACACATAACGAGCCACACATAAGCAGAGCCACACATAACGAGCCACACATAAGCAGAGCCACACATAACGAGCCACACATAAGCAGAGCCACACACAACGAGCCACACATAAGCAGAGCCACACATAACGAGCCACACATAACGAGCCACATATAACGAGCCTCACATAAGCAGAGCCACACATAACGAGCCACACATAAACAGAGCCACACATAACGAGCCACACATAAGCATGCCACACATAACGAGCCACACATAACGAGCCACACATAAGCAGAGCCACACATAACGAGCCACACATAACGAGCCACACATAACGAGCCACACATAACGAGCCACACATAACGAGCCACACATAACGAGCCACACATAAGCAGAGCCACACATAACGAGCCACACATAACGAGCCACACATAACGAGCCACACATAACGAGCCACACATAAGCAGAGCCACACATAACGAGCCACACATAACGAGCCACACATAAGCAGAGCCACACATAACGAGCCACACATAAGCAGAGCCACACATAACGAGCCACACATAAGCAGAGCCACACATAACGAGCCACACATAAGCAGAGCCACACATAACGAGCCACACATAAGCAGAGCCACACATAACGAGCCACACATAACGAGCCACACATAACGAGCCACACATAACGAGCCACACATAACGAGCCACACGTAACGAGCCACACATAAACAGAGCCACACATAACGAGCCACACATAAGCAGAGCCACACATAACGAGCCACACATAAGCAGAGCCACACATAACGAGCCACACATAACGAGCCACACATAAGCAGAGCCACACATAAGCAGAGCCACACATAACGAGCCACACATAAGCAGAGCCACACATAACGAGCCACACATAAGCAGAGCCACACATAAGCAGAGCCACACATAACGAGCCACACATAAGCAGAGCCACACATAACGAGCCACACATAAGCAGAGCCACACATAACGAGCCACACATAAGCAGAGCCACACATAACAAGCCACACATAAGCAGAGCCACACATAACGAGCCACACATAACGAGCCACACATAACGAGCCACACATAACGAGCCACACATAAGCAGAGCCACACATAACGAGCCACACATAAGCAGAGCCACACATAACGAGCCACACATAAGCAGAGCCACACATAACGAGCCACACATAAGCAGAGCCACACATAACGAGCCACACATAACGAGCCACACATAAGCAGAGCCACACATAACGAGCCACACATAAGCATGCCACACATAACGAGCCACACATAACGAGCCACACATAACGAGCCACACATAAGCATGCCACACATAACGAGCCACACATAACGAGCCACACATAACGAGCCACACATAAGCATGCCACACATAACGAGCCACACATAAGCATGCCACACATAACGAGCCACACATAAGCATGCCACACATAACGAGCCACACATAACGAGCCACACATAAGCATGCCACACATAACGAGCCACACATAACGAGCCACACATAACGAGCCACACATAACGAGCCACACATAACGAGCCACACATAACGAGCCACACATAACGAGCCACACATAAGCATGCCACACATAACGAGCCACACATAACGAGCCACACATAACGAGCCACACATAACGAGCCACACATAACGAGCCACACATAACGAGC
This sequence comes from Chirona hameri, assembly GCA_036785665.1. Lineage (NCBI taxonomy): Eukaryota > Metazoa > Arthropoda > Thecostraca > Balanomorpha > Balanidae > Chirona > Chirona hameri. The sequence continues at coordinate 13,832 of JAXIVJ010017797.1, read as the reverse complement.
CACACATAAGCATGCCACACATAACGAGTCACACATAACGAGTCACACATAACGAGTCACACATAACGAGCCACACATAACGAGCCACACATAACGAGCCACACATAACGAGCCACACATAACGAGCCACACATAAGCATGCCACACATAACGAGCCACACATAAGCATGCCACACATAACGAGCCACACATAACGAGCCACACATAACGAGCCACACATAACGAGCCACACATAAGCATGCCACACATAACGAGCCACACATAACGAGCCACACATAACGAGCCACACATAACGAGCCACACATAACGAGCCACACATAACGAGCCACACATAAGCATGCCACACATAACGAGCCACACATAACGAGCCACACATAACGAGCCACACATAACGAGCCACACATAACGAGCCACACATAAGCATGCCACACATAACGAGCCACACATAAGCATGCCACACATAACGAGCCACACATAAGCATGCCACACATAACGAGCCACACATAACGAGCCACACATAACGAGCCACACATAACGAGCCACACATAACGAGCCACACATAACGAGCCACACATAACGAGCCACACATAACGAGCCACACATAAGCATGCCACACATAACGAGCCACACATAACGAGCCACACATAACGAGCCACACATAACGAGCCACACATAACGAGCCACACATAACGAGCCACACATAACGAGCCACACATAAGCATGCCACACATAACGAGTCACACATAACGAGTCACACATAACGAGTCACACATAACGAGCCACACATAACGAGCCACACATAACGAGCCACACATAACGAGCCACACATAAGCATGCCACACATAACGAGCCACACATAACGAGCTACACATAACGAGCCACACATAACGAGCCACACATAACGAGCCACACATAACGAGCCACACATAAGCATGCCACACATAACGAGCCACACATAAACGAGCCACACATAACGAGCCACACATAACGAGCCACACATAAACATGCCACACATAACGAGCCACACATAACGAGCCACACATAACGAGCCACACATAACGAGCCACACATAACGAGCCACACATAAGCATGCCACACATAACGAGCCACACATAAGCATGCCACATATAACGAGCCACACATAACGAGCCACATATAACGAGCCACACATAACGAGCCACACATAAGCAGAGCCACACATAACGAGCCACACATAAGCAGAGCCACACATAACGAGCCACACATAAGCAGAGCCACACATAACGAGCCACACATAACGAGCCACACATAACGAGCCACACATAAGCAGAGCCACACATAACGAGCCACACATAACGAGCCACACATAACAAGCCACACATAACGAGCCACACATAAGCAGAGCCACACATAACGAGCCACACATAACGAGCCACACATAACGAGCCACACATAACGAGCCACACATAACGAGCCACACATAACGAGCCACACATAAGCAGAGCCACACATAACGAGCCACACATAAGCATGCCACACATAACGAGCCACACATAACGAGCCACACATAACGAGCCACACATAAGCATGCCACACATAACGAGCCACACATAACGAGCCACACATAACGAGCCACACATAAGCATGCCACACATAACGAGCCACACATAAGCATGCCACACACAACGAGCCACACATAAGCATGCCACACATAACGCGCCACACATAACGAGCCACACATAACGAGCCACACATAAGCATGCCACACATAACGAGCCACACATAACGAGCCACACATAACGAGCCACACATAACGAGCCACACATAAGCATGCCACACATAACGAGCCACACATAACGAGCCACACATAACGAGCCACCCATAACGAGCCACACATAACGAGCCACACATAACGAGCCACACATAACGAGCCACACATAACGAGCCACACATAACGAGCCACACATAACGAGCCACACATAAGCATGCCACACATAACGAGCCACACAAAACGAGCCACACATAACGAGCCACACATAACGAGCCACACATAACGAGCCACACATAACGAGCCACACATAAGCATGCCACACATAACGAGTCACACATAACGAGTCACACATAACGAGTCACACATAACGAGCCACACATAACGAGCCACACATAACGAGCCACACATAACGAGCCACACATAAGCATGCCACACATAACGAGCCACACATAAGCATGCCACACATAACGAGCCACACATAACGAGCCACACATAAGCATGCCACACATAACGAGCCACACATAACGAGCCACACATAACGAGCCACACATAACGAGCCACACATAACGAGCCACACATAACGAGCCACACATAACGAGCCACACATAAGCATGCCACACATAACGAGCCACACATAACGAGCCACACATAAGCATGCCACACATAACGAGCCACACATAAGCATGCCACACATAACGAGTCACACATAACGAGTCACACATAACGAGTCACACATAACGAGTCACACATAACGAGCCACACATAACGAGCCACACATAACGAGCCACACATAACGAGCCACACATAAGCATGCCACACATAACGAGCCACACATAACGAGCCACACATAACGAGCCACACATAACGAGCCACACATAACGAGCCACACATAACGAGCCACACATAACGAGCCACACATAACGAGCCACACATAACGAGCCACACATAACGAGCCACACATAACGAGCCACACATAACGAGCCACTCATAACGAGCCACACATAAGCATGCCACATATAACGAGCCACACATAACGAGCCACATATAACGAGCCACACATAACGAGCCACACATAAGCATGCCACACATAACGAGCCACACATAAGCATGCCACACATAACGAGCCACACATAACGAGCCACACATAAACATGCCACACATAACGAGCCACACATAACGAGCCACACATAACGAGCCACACATAACGAGCCACACATAACGAGCCACACATAAGCATGCCACACATAACGAGCCACACATAAGCATGCCACATATAACGAGCCACACATAACGAGCCACATATAACGAGCCACACATAACGAGCCACACATAAGCATGCCACACATAACGAGCCACACATAACGAGCCACACATAAGCATGCCACACATAACGAGCCACACATAACGAGCCACACATAACGAGCCACACATAAGCATGCCACACATAACGAGCCACACATAACGAGCCACACATAACGAGCCACACATAAGCATGCCACACATAACGAGCCACACATAACGAGCCACACATAAGCATGCCACACATAACGAGCCACACATAATGAGCCACACATAAGCATGCCACACATAACGAGCCACACATAACGAGCCACACATAACGAGCCACACATAAGCATGCCACACATAACGAGCCACACATAACGAGCCACACATAACGAGCCACACATAACGAGCCACACATAAGCATGCCACACATAACGAGCCACACATAACAAGCCACACATAACGAGCCACACATAACGAGCCACACATAAGCATGCCACACATAACGAGCCACACATAAGCATGCCACACATAACGAGCCACACATAAGCATGCCACACATAACGAGCCACACATAAGCATGCCACACATAACGAGCCACACATAAGCATGCCACACATAATGAGCCACACATAAGCATGCCACACATAACGAGCCACACATAAGCATGCCACACATAACGAGCCACACATAACGAGCCACACATAACGAGCCACACATAACGAGCCACACATAAGCATGCCACACATAACGAGCCACACATAATGAGCCACACATAAGCATGCCACACATAACGAGCCACACATAACGAGCCACACATAACGAGCCACACATAAGCATGTCACACATAACGAGCCACACATAACGAGCCACACATAACGAGCCACACATAACGAGCCACACATAACGAGCCACACATAAGCATGCCACACATAACGAGCCACACATAACAAGCCACACATAACGAGCCACACATAACGAGCCACACATAAGCATGCCACACATAACGAGCCACACATAACGAGCTACACATAACGAGCCACACATAAGCATGCCACACATAACGAGTCAATCAAAATGAGATAGTGATACAGTAACACAGACAATGTAAGGCAATATACGTCATACATTGTACTTTGACAATGTAAGATCATAGAAACAATACCATTAACAACTTAGTCACCTTGAGCAGCTCCCTGAAGTAAGGACTGCAGGCAGAGAGCACCATTTTGTGTGCCTTAGTTTGAAAGCCATCACAGGCCACTGTGACATCCACAAAGTCTTCATCCAAGCGCAGGGCGTCAAATGAGTTGGCAATGTTCACATGGTAGTTGTTCCACTTAAGGCGAAACTGTTGGCTGCCATCCATAGTGCACTGTTCGGAATCCTGCACAGCCTGTTTCTGCACCTGAAATAAGGAAACATTAATTTACTTAACTTAACAGATGTGAATAACAGTGGTTGCAAATTAAGGTGCCAACACCATAACAAATGTCAATAACATTATACACTAACAATATGCAGTGATTTGACAATAAGCTCTGATTATGGTAGACAATAAAAAGGGTCAATTGAAGAAAAAAAGCTTTTGAAAGTTGCAAATGTTAATATCAGTAATATTTGTATGGCAATCTTAAAATATGACTCATAGTACTGAAAGTATTGAAGCTATCTTAGCAGATAGCTTCAATGGACATATGAACTACTTAGTTGATACAGAATCGGACATGCAGCTTCACAAATGTTATCCTGATTACAGGAATACATCTTATGTACTACTTGTATATGTTCAAGTACCAAAAAAGGCAGTATGCAAGTCATTAGTTGCCCAATGTTTGCTTAAACTGTATGTTAAATGGCAAATGAGAAACAATAGTCCTCTACCCCCAAATGCTCTACAATGATTATTTGTAGGGACACAAAAATTGTAGTTTTTATCTAAGGTACCTATTTGCACCACTCCCCCTGCTTGCTGCACAACAATATGGTAGCAAGGTGTAATTTAGTGTTGTGATATGGATAGTTTGGTGTATTAGTTCAGTAATGGGGCACCACAATACATTTTCCGCCGCTAGAGGCGCTGATGATCAACTGCTATCAAGCGGACCGGCGTCTGTGCGTCAGAGTATGGGGCGCATTGTTTACGGCGGAGCTTTGAAGGGGTTAGAGTGGTACAGATGTGTTCAAACTTATACAAACTGTTGGTATATGAGTGTATTCGAAACCTGAAAGCATTTATCGCTGAGGTCAATCGTTTGACCTCGGGAGGTCATATAGTGCCCGCGAGGTCAAATATCGGGTACAGCATCTTTTTCCATAAAGTACTTATCAAAGTCGTTTCAACGGCTAAATATTCACACTAGGCTATATACGGTGCACAACGAGTGATCTGACCGCCCCTGGTCACCGGTTGACCTCAGGTCACAACATAAGTTACCATTATGGCCTATGGGAGAATGACGGGGTACCGCATATTTCCCCAAAAACATCACTTAGAGAACTCATTCCACCACCATCGCCTTCCATTTAACCCACCAAAAGTGTACAACGCAAGAGTTGACACTTCCAGGCCACCGTTTGACCTCAGGTCACCTGGAAAGGCGTTAATATCAATTTAACGAGCTGTCCAAATACATATTCATTGTTTACCGGCTGATTGTGTTCAAACTTATACAAAATGTTGGTGTCTATGAGAGTATTCGAACCCTGAAAGCATTTATCACTGAGGTCAATCGTTTGACCTCGGGAGGTCATATAGTGCCCGTGAGGTCAAATCTTGGGTACCACATAACTTTTTCCTTAAAGTACTTACCAAAGTCATTGCAACGGTTAAATATTCACACTAACGTATTCACAAAGAGTGATCTGACCGCCCCTGGTCACTGGTTGACCTCAGGTCACAACATAAGTTACCATTATGGCCTATGGGAGAATGACGTTTTTTTCTCTCTAAAAATAACTTATAGAAACCATTCTACCACCATCACCTTCCCTTTAACCCACCAAAGGGAAGTTTGGACGCAATCGGTCGGTAAACAATATGTATTTGGACGGCTCATTAAATGGATATTAGTGCCTTTCCAGGTGCCCTGAGGACAAACGGTGACCTGGAGGGGTCAAGTCTTGCTTTGTGCACCTTCAGTGGGATCAAGGGAAGGCGATGGTAGTAGAATGGGTTATCTAAGTGATTTTGGGGAAAACATTATACTGTACCCTGTCATTCTCCCATAGGCCATAATGGTAACTTATGTTGTGCCCTGAGGACAACCGGTGACCAGGGGCGGTCAAATCACTCTTTGTGAACCGTCTATACGTTAGTGTGAATATTTAACCGTTGAAATGACTTTGGTAAGTACTATAGGGAAAAAGTTATTTGATGCCCGATATTTGACCTCGCAGGCACTCTTTGACCTCCTGAGATCAAACGATTGACCCTCGTGAGAAATGATTTCAGGTTTCTAATACACTCATAGGCACCAACATTTTGTATAAGTTTAAACACATCTGTACCACTCTAACCTATTCAAAACTCCTCTGTAAACAATGTGCCCTACACTCTAGATGCCCAGCTGCCAGTCCTCTTGGTAGCTGTTGATCATCAGCGCCATCTACAATAGCTCCAATTGTGGTGCCCCATTCACCTCCCTAGTTTATGGTGTTCTTGTGGTCCCTAATATAAGAAGAGTAGTCAGCTGACAGTAATATTACAACAGACTGAAAAGTGGGTTATCACAGATTTGCAGTGCAGCGAGCGAATGTGAGCAGAGCATTCTAAATGTGGGTCCCTGCAATGTAATTGCTGTAAATGTTAGGTCAGGTTTGATTATGTGTCGTTTTTGAAGTAATATCTTTGGTATTACTGGTACACTTTTCTGTCTGTTGTAATAATAATCTCTTCTTCTATTAGGAACCTAAAGAACACCATTAACCGGGAAGGTGAATTACTGAAGACCCCAGACCCCCTCTCCCAGACCATCTCATAGACAATCATAGATAAACACTTTTCAGTCTGTTGTAATATTACCATCAGCTGACTAAGTCTTCTCCTATTAGGGACCTCAAGAACACCATAAACTGGGGAGGTGAATTATTGAACTGTGGAATTACTGAACCCATCAACATTGATGTAGGCACTCTGTGAGGTGTTTGCACTCATGTATAGCCAGTATGCAAAACGTGGCAAGTTTTGACAAAATCTCATCAGGGCACCAACACCAACACATCAAACAATTGGCACCAGCACATCAAAATTGAGGGCAGCTTTTTGAAATTTGTTGGGGTAGCTTTTGAAATTTTTGGCCAGCTTTTGTAATTTTGGGGCAGGTTTTTACATTTTGGGGCAGCAGTAACAATTTACTGATTCACACTAGATAAAATGAGATTGTGCTGACACCCCCCCCCCCCCCCCCCCCCAGTCAACAGCATTTGGCTGAGAAAGCGAAATTACACTTGATAAATGTGATTGTGATGACGACTTACCTTCCCCCCCCCCCCCCCGGTCAACAGTTATTGCTGATCGAGGAGCAAAATTTGATCTGGAAAATCCTGCCCCAAATGGGGTGTCCCATTTGGGGCAGGATTTGGTTGCCCCAAATATCTTGACGATGTTCCTGCCACGTTTTGCATACTGGACTATGAAGATGGTGCATAAGTCAATGCCAAGACAATGAGACCAACAACCCCACCCATGATGGCCACTTAATTTGAAAATGAGGCCATCTCACACTCATGTCATTACCATTGCATGGCAATTGCTGACACTTATTTGAATAAACAAAATAAACAAAATATATTGCATCCACTAACCAATATCAGATTGCATTTAGCTGCTTTCTGAAGTACTTACACAAAACCTCAAAACACCAATGTGTTGCTTAACTATCCTCCCATCTAGTCCATCAAATCATTTTCAAAATACTTTTTGTTTTGTTTTGGCTTTCAGAGAAGCTAACAGGATGAGTCATCACAACACTTAAGCATTTCATCCTACCCTTTCAAGGAAGAAGTGCATCGATTTAATCTACAAATTTAAAAGAAAATTTAAAAGAGAAAGTAAAAGGGGAAAGTTTCACGACCACCAAACCGCGCGAGCACCACACATATCTCATGCGCGTGCGCGCTCCGTGGCGTATATACATCGGACAACTGATTTACGCCGTAGGGTATTTAGTGGGATATTTAGCCCTGCAAAATACCCCATGGCCGTGGTGGAAACGGCCACAGTGGATATAAATAGAAACGGCCATATCTCAACCGGGTATTTTTTTTTGTAGACAAAGAAAGCAGTGGCGGATCCAGGAGGGGGGGGGGGGTTCACGGGGGTTCATGACCCCCTCCCTTGGGCCATGGGGGCACCACCGCGCCGTGAAGCAGCACCAAAATAAAGCAAAAAATATGCGCCGCTACGCGGCGCAAAAAATTAAGTGTTCTTCGAACCAAGGGTACCACCGCGCCGTTGGGCCACCACCGGGCCGTGGGGACACCGCGGTGGTGCCCCCACGGCCTTGGGGGCACCAGGGGGGTCCGCTCCGCCTATTTAACATGGGGAAAAAGGGCGACAAATATTAGCAACGTCCGCAGCTTGGTCTTGTTCACGCATCTGCTCATGAGCCAGGTTTTGCTGCCAACAGCTTCTTCGCCAATCAGCGTCTGACACTCTCCACGCTCATTGGTCGACGGCTGATGACGAGGATGAGGGTCAGAATAGCCGAACATCATTTGCATACGTAACGTTAATTGCATGGCGCCGTGCGGAGGGCATGGGTGTCTAGGAGCTTTTCGAGGATTTTTCCTAGTTTGAGAAAACGTTGAGAGTTATACAAATTAATATGTGAAAGGTCAATTAATTCTGATGCGATGTAACGCGACGTATTACTATTTAGAGACCGCACGGGGCGGGAGAGCTCCTGCCATGTACAGCGCCCTGGGCGCGTGCGTTGCCAGGCAACTAGAGTTGCAGAATCTGGTCCCAGCGCTGGGACCAGACCTGGTCACGGCCGTGACTGAAACTGTGACTGGCGAGGCCAGTGCCATAGGGTTAGCATTGCAGCGCCGTGACTAAAGCTGTGACTTGCCAGCTCATGCCGTGGCCGTGACTGGGCTGTGACCAAAGATCTCGGATTTTCTGCACTGGTCTCTACAGGCAAAAACACATTGCGTCTCGCCGCGGCACCCACTAGCGGATCCAGGGGGAGGGGGAGGGGGGAAGGGTATGGCGGCCATGCCCCTCCCCCCGACAAACCTGAAATCGGCGCAAAATTGACACATTTCCTGATATAGAACACAATCCAAGCAACTTTTACTAAGGAAAGTTTGTTTTAATCAGCTATCAATGCATAAGCAAGCGAAATCGGGCGGGATGGTGTGGTGCGGAGACGCGGGCGGGAAGTGTAATTTTAGACAGTTACTTTGAATTGCTTGAATGCATTTGACAATCGACTTATCTAATCAGATTTCATGAAACTCGTCAAAAAAGATGAGAATATCTATTTTGTGGGTATGCTTTGGCCTTTGCCAAGAACTGTCAGACGTTATCATCGCAAATTGTCCACTGTTATATCAGCAACTTTGTATGATTTATCAGGTAAGCCTAGTGCAATTTTTCCTTAGCCATAATATGGGTCGCATGATTTAAATTCAGACTATTTGAGTGTTATCACTGTTTGAGTATTGTATGTGGTGGCTGTCCGGTCTGCCATCGTGAGCCAAAGGACGGTTAACTTTGCCGGCCCAAAATGTAAATAGTTTGAGTCCGATGACAATGTTCTCAACGGCAAAAGATACGTCGTTCAATTTGTGACAGATTGTTATCTTAATTGTAACAATTAGGTCGGCAAATGAAGAAATCAGGCGACACACCGGAGGAACGTGCGCGTTGGCGTTTTACGTACGGCGGTCCGGCCGGAATCGCCGGTCAGTGGAATTTGCCGGCCCATAACTTAAAAAAAAAAATGGGTTGCATTGCGATTTTCCCAAAGTCATCCAATACATCGCATAATTTGTGGTATATAGACATCAGTGTAACAATCGGCCGGTAACGAAGGAACCAAGCGGGACAAACAAACAAGGCAAGAGTACGCGGGCCGGCCGGAATCACCGGGCAGCAAATTGTTCCGGCCCATAACTTAAAAAGTTTGGGTCGGATTGCAAATTTTCGCAACGGCACCCAATACAACGCTTAATTTTTGGTAGATAGATATCTTAAGTTTAAAAATCAGCCGACAAACAAAGGAACCAAGCGACAAAAAAGAGGGAGGGGTCTACGCGTTAATCCTACGTAGGCGACCGGCCGGCCGGCCGCGAGACCCTCATCCGCGTCACAGCAGCTGCGGGGTCGTTGCAACTAAATTACGAGTTGTCGCCACTTTTTCGGCCGGAGCGGTCTACCTGGTTTACATAGCCTTGGGGGCACCACAGCACCGGGGCACCACCAAAATAAAGAGAGATAAAAAATCCGCGCCGCTACGCGGCGCAAATCAATCAGTGTTCTTGTCCAGTACACAAGGGTCTAATATAGACTGTACCAGGGGGGTGTCATCCCTATCTCCATAACGTGTCCACTTATACTTATGACGTCACCCCAGTAGTCAATTCTGGCGCATGTCGTCTGCGGTCGGTTAAAACGGGTTTTCGCAAATAACTTTTTGACAAATGTAGATACAGCAATGATTTTGATGTCATCGTGTTCGCCTCGTCAGAACTTGTCGATTCATACCAATTGCATGTGGTTTAGGTCAAATCAAAAGTTCATCGAAGGGGCGGGGCTTAGAGCCTCAGCTGGTAACCGCCGAACCGCAGGGGGACCGTGAACAAGGCCCTGACCTTTGATGACCTCTAGTGACCTCAATATTGACCTGAGCCTAAAATGATTCAAAAAGATGTCGATTTGCCTTGCTTTGAGCTTTCCAACGTTGTCTTTCGCTTTTTCGTAACCTTTTTACTTTTCGAGCTAGACGGTATTTATTTCTCCCAAAATAGCATTAACTGCAATAGCGGAAGAGGCCGGTGCATACACATGACGTCACGCTCTGACGTCATGATCACCTAGAATCGCCGGATGACTCTACCTCCTATATATGGCCTTGGACTGTACACACTGGCGGCCGCTGAGGGGGGATATGGGGCCATGGCCCCACTTAGGCCTTAAATGGGGGGGGGGGGCACCATGTCTTTTGACACCACCTTTTGCTGCAGACATATTTCCTTGTGTTTACCTTGCATGCTGGTTCCAATAGCAAAAATTGTTTCTCCAGACTCCAACTCGCTCAAAACCTCAAATTTTGGCGCCGCGAACGCATGCATACGATTTACTGCTTGTAAAAACGGTTTTCAATCCCCCCCGCCCTGCAGGGCCGCCCTTGACTGTACAAATATATATTTTAGCACCATCCGCGGCACTTTAAATGATAGAAAGGGTACGACTGATATTGCAAATACATATAGCCAACGTTGTCAATTAAAACACAATATATGTTGAAATAAGGGCACCCTTAAAATATAGTGGACCAAATCCGTTGAGTTTTCAAATTTGGGTATAGGTGGGGGCACCACCGCAATTGATGACCCCCCCCCCCCCCCCCCCCCCTTTGAAGATTTTCTGGATCCGCCCCCCGCAAAGAAGTGCCACATCTAGCGATAACTACAGTGACCTGGCAACAATCTGGCAGCCTGATGACATTTCTGCTACATAGCGGGAATAGAATGTAACGGAAGTTGGCACGTTGGTCAAGCTAGCAGTAGGTTGATATCAATTTATAGCTTGATATTCGAACTGAAGCGGACCCCTCTGATTGAGTCCAAAAGCTCCTAAATGATAGAATTAAAAGTTCTTATCATGATAAGCATAAACACTAAGCTCAGTCCGACTTACTTAAGAAATAACAATGGGTCAAAGATCAAGGTCATCTGGAACGGACCCCAACGATTTCTTTGAAAATCCTCAGCATGATAGAGAGAGAGAGAGAGGTATATATTTATCAACGTACACAGTACACAGTATACAGTACATACACTTACACATATACATTCAGGTACTCATACACATACACATCCCCCCCCCCCCCCCAGCACGACGACAGCACACAGGCACCATACTGAAGCAAGCTGCGCCGCTGTCGTCTCCGGGCTCCTCCGCGACGACGCGCACAGCGTCGTCTCCGCAGGTGGTAGCATTCAGCCCCGCCAGGGGGCACCAGGGTACGTCGTACACGGCGCTGGGATGCACCCGTACAGGAGCGCCACGCAAGTCCACTTGTCAGGCGGCTCCGTCTCGGCCCAGACGTGCACCGTGCCGCCGCCAAGGCGGAGGCGTGACGGCGCCCGGTCTCGTCCCAAGTTATCGCCCACTCGGTGGAGCTGTGGCCCCTGAGCAGCGAGCACGGCGCCCGTCACCCAGTTGACGCCCGTCGCCCAGGAACAGCCGCACCGTGCCGCCGCAGTGGCACGAGGCGAGCCGGTCCCCCACGAGGATCCAGGCCACACTCTTCATGTTCTGTAAGTAGATATAGATATAGATATAGATAGAGTTTGACCTTTTAAATACGATGAGCATAAAAGCTAAGCTGGGCTCGCCATAGTTATAAAGTTATAATCGGTCAAATGTCAAGGTCATGAAACGGACCCCTACGATTTATCTGAAAATTCTGACCCTGATAGGTTTTGACCCTCTGATTATAATGAGCATAAAGCTAAGCTCGGCCCGCCCTAGTTAAGAAGTTAAAATGGGTCAAAGATCAAGGTCATCTGGGGCGGACCCCTACGATTTTTCTCAAAATTCTGACCCTGATAGGTTTTGACCTCTGATTATAATGAGCATAAAAGCTAAGCTCGGCCTGCCTTACTTAGAAAGTTATAATTGGTCAACGATCGAGGTCATCTGGGGCGAACCCCAACGATTTATCTGAAAACCCTCAGCATAATAAAGTTTGACCTCCTGATTACGATGAGCATAAAATTCAAGTTCGGCCCGCCCCAGTTAGGAAGTTATAATGGGTCAAGGTCGAGGTCATCTGGGGATTCTCTGAAAATCCTCAGCATAATAGAGTTTGACCTGATTACGATGAGCATAAAAGCTAAGCTCGGCCCGCCCTAGTTATAAGGGGGTCAAACTCTATCATACTCAGGATTTTCAGAGAAATCGTAGGGGTCCGCCCTAGATGACCTTGGTCTTTGACCCATTATAGCTTCCTAACTAGGGCACGCTGAGCTTAGCTTTTATGCTCGTCGTCTTCAGGAGGTAAAATTATATCATGCTAGGGATTTTCAAAGAAATCGTAGGGGTCCACTCCAGATGACCTTGACTTTTGACCCATTGTAACTTATCAAGTAAGGCGGGCCAAACTTAGCTTCTATGCTCATAATCAAGACGCTAAGTTCTATCACTTAGGAGCTTTTGGGCCCAATCTGAGGCGTCCGCTTCAGTTCGAATATCAATCTGCAGATTGATATCAACCTGCCTGACCAACGTGAAATTGGCCCACATTCAGCCCAGATTCAGCCCGGCCCCGAGTCGTGCTACCATATGTGAATGAAAACATCACCAGCCAAAATGTATTAAATATCCATCAAAAATGTTAAAAAGGGGTATCATTCAAAAGCTCTTATCGCAATGAACACATCCATATCCTTGAACTTTCGCTATCTCGCCCATGAAAAAAACCACAGACCGCCCAAAAAATGCAGTCACTCAAACTCGCTGAGTTTGCGGGACGCGGCGATTACAAACAAACTCAGGGAAATAATAGGATTTTCGGTTCCGGCACATGTCGAAACCGAAAATCATAGTCCCTATTCGTGACAT
>JAXIVJ010017796.1:0-25106 GCA_036785665.1 Chirona hameri | reverse complement strand
AGAATGAACAATTCGCGACGCCATCGCCAGACCTTATTGTTCCATGTTTCGGGAGTATTGCTTACTGTTGGAGGACATATTGCCATTTTCATACCCAATGCTTTCCTGTGATACAGAAATTATGAGCTTCCACCATCTTCATAGGATACAAACTGTGGAAAGGAGATGGCAAACGATTGCGGGCGATGAGGGACGGATATCAGTATTCGACCGGACGAGACCTAAGACAAGTAATCAATGCAACTTGGGCCATACAGCTTGGTCATACGGTTGCTACGGTCATTGCATCATACGCTTAAACAATCACAAGATTTGGTACCCAATCCAATCCAAGCGACTCTATAAACTCAGAGAACATGTATGTCATCTGCTACCGTTGTGAACGACCTGTCTCGTCGAGTACTACCATGACAGTAAAACTCTCATCAGCGCATTTTAATTTAACCAATATATCCTACATCACTCCACAAACATTGATGCCTGCGCAGCCGGTGCAGCTTCTGACTTTTCCATTTCTACCTGAGCCGCCTGGTGGCATCCCTCAGCTTCGAAGGCATCTCTCGATATTTGGGGTGTCGGCTTATGTTGTCTGATCGGGCGCGCCTCTCACCCCGACAGTCCAATCTGTCCACAGTCCCACCTCCCGTGGGCCTCCATCAATGACAAACAGCACTCTCCTCGACACGCACGAATCCCAACATAAAAAAGCGCAGACTTGCGGGAAAATCTATTACGGTTTGGTCTATCCAACATATTTTGTGGTGATAGTTGATAAATTCTTTGACGTGACGCTATATTTTCATGTTGTTCACAAGGTCGATAAGGTTCCAGTTCCACCATCATGTCCATGCATAAGCATTACATTATTTATGCATGGTTTTGCTATTATTGCCTGCTGATCTCAACCCTTCACTGTTTAGATACATGTCTGCCCCAAGTTACATTCTTCTTCATAATTAATTGCTTGATGAAACAGAGAAAAGCTACAGCGATTTATGGCGCCGAGACCCCACTCATGCGACTTCTTCTGTAGAATACGAAATCATGATACCTAATAATTTTGCAACGTCTTTCTCGGTACACTAGCAGCTCTGAGACCATGCTTTTGATGCGGCAACCGCCGGTCCCAAAAATAATTTCTTCACAGATGTCGGGTCGTTCATCAAGACTGGATTTCCTGGGCAGCAGCTGTTGGTGTCGGACGGCGATTGTTACCGTGCCCCCCCCCCCCCCCCCCCCCTCCTCCTACCAGCCTGGCTCTGTGATCAGCGCGGCGGTCTGGGCCCCGGGTGTCGGCTGGTACGATCGATGTTTTGTCTCGTTCCGACTCCAGCTGGACCTCAGAGTTCTGCTGCTGCGCGGACGTCTGTCTGCCATCACCGAAGCCCGCCTGGGCTGTTGTCAGGCCGCCATTCAGCGTCTGTCCGTAATCGACCATTAGTTAATCCTGGTGGTAATTATAACCCACCAGCCGGACGTCTTTATCCGTGTGGGTAGAAACTAACCGTGCCGAGAGCGGTAGGCCGTCCTCGGTTTCCAGGCTGCTATGAATCTGGTGTTTCCCGCCCATTTTATCGCCAGGGAGCAGTCTCCAATGGCTACGTCTTGCGCTCTTTTCCTTCACCCATTCACCTTTCATCGGCGACCAGATTGGTTGGTGCAGCCTTCTCCTGTGCGGACAGACTCAGATGAAGTCAGGCAGCCCTGGTGGCGTTCTTGGGATATGTATACAGCGTGATCGGTTTCTACATTGCGCAGACGATACAGAATTGCGTTTGTTTAAAGGTACACGTAAAAAAAATAAAACTGAACTTTTTATGAGACTTAACCTAAATGTAAATTTCGGTTTAAGCTTTATTGCGTGTAGGACGCTGACATCTATCTTCGAAATTCTACTAAATCAGTAATGCAATATTACATTTCTTTAGCTGAATATTATATTTCCTGGGGCTAGTACACTGATCGGATCCCGTCGAACAATAGCCCCCGCTATAATCCTCGCGAGTTGGTTCAGTGCCCTGCGGTGCTAGACTAACCCGCACGGCTGGCATTGTCAAGCGGTGCAGGTATACCACTCAGAGTTTGCTGAAGTCCCGCAAAAGAAGAACTGAATAGGATCTTACCGCGTGCCTTCTCACTTTACCGGCCCACCAAGTTTGGGTCCATGCCTCTCTTCATATGCATGCACATTTCCTTCTCGCTATGCACTCCGACGGAACTCTTAAGCCAACAAATACCCTGAAGAACATCGGAAGAGTATTCTCAGCAACCCTCAAAAACTCCTGCGGGTTTTAAAACCCTGAGTTTCCGCATCATAGGTCCAAGCGCAGGCAGCTCCAAAAGAGAGCCGACAACGTAATTGATTAGCCCTCCAAAGCAATTGAACTTTGAAAGTAATTAACCTTGGGAAAATGTTTGCTTTGAGTTATATTTTCGAAATAAGTTTAACGATTTTACGACGTAACTATCTGCCTATATTTGGAAAGGTAAACGCTCACCTGCAAGTATAAAATACGCCAGTACTGACCTATTGATTTATTTAATCAAATAATCTTCCATCAATCGTTTTCTGAAAGTGAATAAGTTGTCACTTGAATAATTACAGTAGCATGATATACTGCGGAGGGGATGATTTCTCACTTCTCTGATTTTCCCTTACCGCGTGACTGAGTTGGACATATATATTATATTAAACAGACGTTCGAATATTCTTGTACTGCGTGATACCTGGGCCCTTCATGCCTGAGTGTTCTCCTGGTCGGCCTTGTCACGTCCCACGTGTAAAGCTCTGAGCCACTTCTGGGCTCGGTCCATGGACAGAAATCCAACGGAAACCGACACCAGCACTCAACGACATATGGATAATTCACGACTTTCTCTGCTACAATATTTAAGGGAATAGTTCACTCTTAACATGGGGTTTTGAACTGAGATAGCAGATTTGTAGAGCAGATCGAAAAACGGGTTGTAGGTGAAAGAATTACCTCGCTACGCTAAGTAATTTCGACATAGGACCTAGTGGGCCACCTTTTAGAAGAAGAAGTTTCATTTTCCCGAAACTTGTTTCGGGTCCTCACAAGTCACAATGTTTTTTTACGTTACAAGCAGCCTGCGTATGTCTAAAGGTCCGTCGTTATTTTGTGCAATAGTTTCCATATCCAAGATACCATATGCCATGACGTCATACATTGTCATGCAGTTTTGTATGGCCATGAAGGAGAAAAGAGAAACATGCCCATTTTTGGACGGATATCCATCTATCGTCCAAACGTCATCCACGGGACACATTTTCAGCCCCCCATCCCGTGCAAGCCCATTCAGCCAGACCCCAAACCCGTTCCAACCCGAATTCATAACTGATGGGCTCCCGTTCCCACCCATTAAAATGTTTCAGCATATTTCATCTTTTTGTGGTGCTAAAATGTAAGAATGCCATGTATGTCCATGCTTTAAAACTCCCACACTCAATGTCAGTGGTGTAAAATATACTTGTGAGTTGTGGTGATATTTTAAAATAATTAAATATGTCCTTGTTTCACATGAAACGTTCAATCTAACCATGGCTTTCTCCACAAGTGAAAAGTTAGCAAACAAATGAAGATGAAATCAACTGTAGATTTGGGTATGGTCTGATTGTGAGTCATACATAACACATTGTATCAATATATAGCCGATTGGTCCAACACATTGCTTGGGCACCTACCAACCTACATGGCTTTATAATAATAAGGCTTGAGTGGGAACTTGGAAACTTAGGTCAGTGAGGTGGGTAGTTGAGATAAACTATACCAGTTATTTAATGAAATTCATAATGTTCCCTTACACTGGCTGCATGAAATGCTGGTAGACTCTTGCTTCAAATTAACAGAAGATGTGTGAAGTTCCGGAGCCTTTTATCAATATGAAAATATAAATATTATTTCAACTTACATTTGAAACACGAAACCTCTACGAACATAAATACCCAGACTTGAAGATGATTATCAACATTCTCTTCCATATAGCTTTCACCACTCCTCGCCCCCCCCCTCCTCCCCCCACGCACACTTTGGTCAATGACTTGACTGCTGCGATATTCCACATGCGATAGAACTGTGATAGAACACTTGCTGCGATATTCATCGTACAGCTTTCATCGCAACGCATGGATGGACGCGCCCGTAAATGTACCCACTTCGGTTACCTGCTCTGCTAACATTTCGGAAGTTTCCAGAACATGCCTACCAACCAACATCTCCATGTTTCAGAAGTGACGCAGTTGAGACATCAATCAGTCGCCATTTTTCACCACTTCACACTTTACAGTCCATAGTTGAGTTAGGGGCCGAGTCCTCGTGTTTTTGTTTTTGTTTGTGTCCTTGTATGCATAATGCGGGTAAACATACCAGCTACTGGATTTGGGCAGGGTAGGTGATGTGAACATTGACTGCATCAGTCTTCGAAACATGGTGGGGGATATTTCACTATTATTTGCCATTGTGAATTTACCCTAAAGTGGGCAGAAAGTCATCCAATTGTTTCGCAGATTTTGACTTGGGCCATATTGTAACAACTGCTTCAAACACGGCTTTCATTGAAAGAATTGGAGATGTTAGCAGTTTTTATGTTATGCAAATGTGCAGTATGTTTTTTTTTGTACATGGGTTGAAACCAGGTTTCAGAATTAGCAATTGTATTTGGTTATCTAACATGCGTACGTAGCGTACCATTCATGTTGTCAAGTCAAATAATTCAGGTAAGCATACTGCATTTGGTTCCCAGCTCACATTGGCACTAACCTACTTAGTGTTGTGTTTTCTGGAATCTTTGCGTGTTTTTTTTGTCTTATTTTATGCTAAGCATGTTTAACCCCTCGCCCCTACGGGAGCCTTTTCACCTTCCGCCCTATGGGGGGAGGGGGCCTGACAGCCCCCCCTGTTAACTTCCAAACCAAAGCAACTTAGAGCAATGCGGTAAGAGACCAGCATGTTGCCTGTCATGAGTGGAACCTAACAGTATGCGATTTTAGGTTGCAAAGGTTGACCTTCCAGTTCACGTGAATGACCTCGGATTTACCACGTCCAGAACAGCGATTTTGCTCTTCCAGAAAACCTCAAAATTAGAAATTGATAAATGTAAATAAAAAGGCATGTTCCTAGACCAGTGTTGGCTCAGAAATACAAAAAAAAAATGTTCGTTTCGTATCTTGTCAAAAAAAGTTAAAAAGTTATTAAAAAATGACGTCATCAGTTTCTTACACTTAGAGAGTTATCACTCAGTCAGAAATGAAGATATTACTTTGAAATTTAGTATGGGTAATTGTCCCATACTCAGTTCTCTCACATTTATTGCCGGGTTTTTCTAATATCTTTTAAAAAAAAATGATTTTGTGGGTATTTAAAAAAAAAGTTTTTTTTATTTATATTTAGGGGTCAACCCCCATTTTTTTTAAATCCGAGATTGCCATTTTAAAAATAATGTAATTTTATATCTTTGGTGAATTGCGTTTGCAATTTACTTTAAACTCTGTTTTCTACGATTTTTCCAATATTTCTCATTTTTTTACCAACATGACGTCCATCAAAACATGATTATCTCCCAAACTGTTCAACCAATTTCAATTAAATTGTTACAGCCTACGTATAAATGTTGTAAACTCAGCTACCAAAATTTCAGCTAAATACCCGCATATGTAAAAAGTTATTCAAGAAAAATCTCAGGGGTCAGTAGGGCGAGGGTTAAGTGACATTTGCTGTATATCATATTTGTTTACGTTTTTCATATTTTAGGAGTTTTTCATGACAAAATTACATAGCTTCCCGTAACCAGTTCCAGCCCATTAATTTCCCAAAAATGTGGCCCATTCTCACCCATTTCCGCCCCGTTCCCATTCCCGTACGAGATTCCCGCTCCATGAAGGGCCATATTCCAAACAAATGCCATATTCGTTTTTTTTCAGCTCGAAATACCCAGTATAGCCAAATTTCAAGACAACTTTCAAGGTGACCTATTCCCTTTTAATTGGCATGATCAATAACGGAGCGACTTGTTATCATCTTTCACCTGATTACATGCAAATTAGAGGTACCACTTTTCTACCCGCTTACCCACGAGACGTGGGTAGTTACAACCCACGTGGGTAGTTGTGGGTAGCACAAGCAATCATTTGGCTGAAGTGGGTAGTTGGCGGGTAGCAGAATTTTCAACTTTTCAAAAGAGGAAAGTTTTAAACCTTATTTCAGTGACTGCGCTTTCATTTCAGCAATATCATTCAAGTTTATTGCATGGATTTGCATAATTTAAAGGTTTTTGCTTTAATTTTCTTCAATCCCAAAATAGTATAATTTATGTTGAGGGTAGTTGTGGGTAGTTTACAGCTTATTTGAGCACGTAGGTAGTGGTGGGTAGTTGAACAGTGTTTGTGGCGCGGCGCGGGTAGTCACAGGCCTGAAAAGTGGCAGCTCTAATGCAAATGTAATCTCCTATGGGTCGGGCGCTGATTTTCCAACTGTCAGGCGTGGAGATTGAGCGCGCTCCCAGGAGCACTTGGTTTGCGCTAAGACTCACGTTTGCGTCGTAAAGCGGCTGTGCCTGCAGTGGGTCGGGCGAAACGCCCCACCCAATCACGACCTGCCGTCAAAGGGCCGAGCCGGCCGAGCCCCACCAAACGGGCATAATTAAGGCAACTACCGGCTAGAGCAGTAGTAATTGTATGTAGGTTCATCGGCGGGAGAGGAGAGGAGAGGAGAGGAGAGGAGAGGAGAGGAGAGGAGAGGAGAGGAGAGGAGAGGAGAGGAGAGGAGAGGAGAGGAGAGGAGAGGAGAGGAGAGAGCACAGCAGTATATTGGTGATGCAATAGACAGGTCAACGTCCGGGTGACAAAGAATGTCAGTTTGTTCGCTTTTGAGTTGCGCCGAAACCACACACGAAGTCGGGTAAATGGCGCGACTGGTCACTTCAGATTGGTGAGTGGACCAGCGCGCTGGGAGTAAGAGAGAGGACCAGCGAGGCCGAGGCATCAGAGCGAGAGAGAACAGACGCGGCTGAGCCCATCTGAGAGCCGGACCAATTGGAGCGGCCCGAGCGGCGCGATTGGGGATACCGGGGGGGGGGGGGGGGGGGCGGCGCGCGGCTCTGGTCTGGGCAGATTGGGAATAACGGAGCCGGCCGGCTGGCCGTGGGCGCCGCAGTGTAGGCCACTGGGTCACCACTACATCAGACCAGTGGCAGCTGAGCAATTGTTGTCTCCTCAGCTGGTACGATGGATGGAAGGCCGAGCCGTTGTTCCAGCAGGACGAGCGGACTGTGGTAGTGAAACTAGGTCGGCCTTCGCATTGATGGCCGACAAATAGTACAAACTGCTCGTTTTACTTGTGATAGAGAAAACCGAAATGAGAAAACACAAACTTTGAAGGATGACCAAATTAAACAGACGACAAATTAGAAGCAAGAAACAAGAAGTGCTACAGACACAAATGCTCCCCTAAGAATAGGGGAGCATTTGTGTCTAAGACATATTTTAATTATAATTAATTATTAAACTGGACTTTCTCCACAGGAGATGTCCATCGGAACTGTCATGCTGTGGTCCACGATGGTGACCAGGAGAGGTGATTCAGACAAACCACTGGTCTCGCCATGGGTAAAAGTTACTCTCCGGTTGTCGCTAACTTAACATGAGTCACTGGGAACGTGATTTGGAACAACTGGCATCTACCTGTGGAGGCAGAGTTCACACCTTCTGTCGATATGCAGATGACTATTTAGTCCTGTTTGAAGGTAGTGATGAGAGCTTCGACGTTTGGGTGCACTGTTTAAACAACAAAGACTCTAACATCAAGGTTACTACAGACATCGAAGTAAATCGGCAAATTCCCTACCTAGACATCCTAATAACAAGAGGACAATATAAGTTTCTTACAAAGGTGTACCGCAAGGCATGCGCTACAAATCAAGTATCTGCCTTCAACTCCTACACTGAGACTCGCTACCTGAGATCGGCCGTCAGATCTGACTGCACCCGTGCTGTTCGATACTGCTCCAGCACCAAGGACCGCGTTAAATAATTGGACTTCATACGCCAGAAATTCCACCAGCATGGCTATCCTCATACATTCATCAACTCAACTATCTACAAAACCAGTGTAGACCTCCAGCCGAAGGCGCGTGCGCTACCGCCCCCTCCTGGCTCCGGCGTCGGTCCTCCACTGGTCCGTATGTCCGTTCCATTTGCTGGCTCCTGCCTTTACCAGCTCAAGCGGGCAGCTAGCAAGATTGGGATACAACTCGTCTCCAAGCCATCGCAGACAGTAGGGTCTGTGTTATGTAGCAAGGCCAAGCACCACCTACCAAAACAACAGGAGAGCAACGTGATCTACCAAATCGAATGCTCCTGCAAAGTAGAAGGTGAACCGGTTGTCTACATAGGCGATACGGACAGAGAGCTGGGTACAAGAGTGCAAGAGCACCGAGACAGTTGGACAGGATTGGTCCGCTCGAAGGCCAAAACTTCAGCGTTTAGCACTCACCGTACCTGCACTCCAGCTTTCGACGACACCAAGATACTTAACCGTGCCACAAACCACCAGATGCGACTTCTGCTAGAATCTGTCTACATCCGGACAGTGGGACGACGTGAAGTCGTCCCGACGTCTCCAAACGACGCGAATGTGAAAAGGAACTCAGGCGCTCTGTTACAGGATCGTTAGCTGTCGATTATACGACGTTTGTGTCATCATTTAAAATGTGCATCAAGTATTCTGCTGATATCATGTTATTCAAATATTGTTATGAAGCACGAATGGTTCTGCATCTTTTGCAATGTTTTATAATTACCGAGCGGGCGCGAAGCGCCCGTGAGGTTTTTCGTCAACTTACTAGACAAATTTACATTTGACCCGGCTCGAGCCGGCCCGACCCGGCCCGGCCCGGCCATACAGACGCTTTTCGGAAGCTAATAACTTTGTCACCACTGCACCGATTGAGATCGGGTTTTCACCATTCGATAGGACCATCAAATCAATTTTGATTTTGTTATGGTGCATTTTGATAGCGGTGGTACCACAGCGCGTGACACCCGCAGACGTCGAAATGAGCAAAAATTATTCTTGATCAAAAATGGCTTGATTTATCCAAGCATTCTTTTTGTATGCGCTGAAGCATGCAGCGCTCAGGACGTAATCCCTTTTGGCGGATTCGAGAAAGGAGATCATGCACAATTTAATACAACTTAATTTTTATGTTGGCATGGATGTAGGCCTGACAATTTTTATGGGGGACTAAAAGGACTAAAAGGACTATGTGTTACTACCACATGTGCTCCCGTACCGTTTCTTATTTCAAACCTGTTTTAGCTTTACCAGTGCGCGCCCGCTCGGTCATCGCCCAAAAAGGCGTTTTACTGGTTATATATGTACCTGTGCAATTGCATATGTAACATTACTTATTAATCAAATGTTTTTTTTCAGAAGGATAGTTGTTACATCTGTCGCGTGTTTAAACTATGTCTCCATTTCTTAATTAAATGGTCCTGTAACCTCGCTCTGTAATGGGAGGGTCTACAAACCGACCAGATTAGCAGACGAGCCCATGCTCCGAAACTATTGGACCGATCTGAGGGATTTTTTCACCATTCGATTCAGAGTGGTTGAAACGGTGCCGTTTTGGATTTTATACAATTTGGTCCTCTCTAAATGTACCAAATTGGACCACAACTATTAGTGCAAATTTGCCGACGAGCCCATACTCCGAAACCATTGAACCGATCTGAGGGATTTCTTCACCATTCGATCCGGCGCGGACCAAAACGGTGCCGTTTCGGATTTTATACAGATTGGTCCACTTTAAGTGGGCCAAATTGGACCAAAACCAACAAAAACCGTTGCCGACGAGCCAATGCTCCGAAACTATGGGACCGATCTGGAAGATTTCTTCCCCATTCGATCCTGCGTGGTCCAAGAAGGTGGCGGTTTGGATTTTACACAGATTGGTCCACTCTAAGTAGACCAAATTGGACCAAAACCACCAAAAACCGTTGCCGACGAGCCCATGCTCCGAAACTATGAGACCGATCTGGGAGATGTCTTCACCATTCGATCCGGTGTGGCCCAAAACGGTGCCATTTTGGATTTTATACAGATTGGTCCACTTTAACCCTATTCCCTGTGGGGGGCAGATTCTGCCCCCCCCCCCCCCCCTCCGGTGGTTTTTCACTTGCCGCTTCTAAACCGTTAGGCCTAACGTCCTGAAACTTTGTGACTTGTCCCAAAATTGAATGGTTCGTGTTGTGTTAAAACTTTGAAAAATCGGTCGAGCAGAGGCGGTTTCAGGCTCCTGTTTTGGGGAGGGTGTTACGAATCCGGTTTTGCGGCGCATACTTCCTTCGTGGTTTGCAGTGCAATCAATGCGTCAGAAACAATTTCAATGCAAAATGCATCATAGAAACTGGGATTGTACATATTTTGGGAGCAGAGGCGCACTCAGGATAAAAAAATATGAGAGGCGATACTCACCCTCAAATTAGGTCCAACTTCAAATTAGTAAGATGATAAAAGCGTTACGCGCATGGTTCCCCATGTTTTTTCCTGGATCCGCCTATGCGCAATATATCCAATTTAACAAATTACAGCATATAATGCCCACATGTGACGTTCATGTCGTCCCAAACAATCACGAACAGCACATTTGTTTTCTTCAGAAAATCCCCCCATTTTACATTCCCTGAAATAGGCCCATGATTTTTTTTTTGTTTTTTGTCTTTTTATATATTAAAGACCAGTACATTTGAAGCTCAAAAATGTTTGGGGCATTAAAATCGTTTGAGCTACATGGCCGCAATAACCTTTCAAAAAATAAAATGGGATTTTTTGCCCCCTGGCCCCCATTTTTGAACCAAATAAAAATTTCGGGGTTAAAAAGAGAGATCTTGTCAT
Source organism: Chirona hameri (assembly GCA_036785665.1). Lineage (NCBI taxonomy): Eukaryota > Metazoa > Arthropoda > Thecostraca > Balanomorpha > Balanidae > Chirona > Chirona hameri. Next base: position 14,196 of record JAXIVJ010017796.1, on the reverse strand, counting down.
GACGAATCGAATGGCGTTTTCTCCATCGAAATCGACCACGCTGTTCTCGAGATCTCGGGGGGGGGGGGGCAGAATCTGCCCCCCCCCGCAGGTTAACGTAATTATGGCCGCCCGCAGGGAATAGGGTTAAGTGGACCAAATTGGACCAAAACTTTTAGTGGAAATTTGTCGGCGAGCCCATGCTCCGAAACTATGGGACCGATCTGAGCAATTCCTTCACCATTCGATCCGGGTTTTGGACCATGCCGGGTCGAATGGTGAAGACATCTCCCAGATCGGACCCATAGTTTCGGAGCATGGGCTTGTCGGAAACGGTTTTTGGTGGTTTTGGTCTAATTTGGTTCACTTGGAGTGGACCCATCTCTATATTATAAATCCTGAAAGATCCGTCGCCGCCGTCGGAGTGACGCACTAAATCGGTTCCTGTGCAGATGAGGTATGAGGGTGATTTTTTTTCAGGACTTTTTGGTCCCGTGATTCAACAGGTCGTATTAAATTTTGGCTTAATAGGACCGACAGTGGGGCGTCGGCGCGTGGGCGCGTGCGCCATTCGTTTAACATGGGAAACGCGCAATTCTGAAATGGCGAAAATCCATTACAAACACTCATAATCACTGTAGCTAAAGCAGTAATATACAGATCCCGCAACGCCGGTAAAAAACCTGAAACCACTCATATGATAAATTTATTAAAAATTGAAGCACAAAAAGAACAGCTTGCCAGCAGACTAAAAGACAAGATAGAGAGTTTTGAAAATAAACGGAAAACATTAAGGGTTATCCTCTCGTAATTAGTAAATTATTCAATGCGTTACGCACTCGTGGCTGACGCCAATGCACATGAACACACACACAACACACACACACACACACACACACACACACACACACACACACACACACACACACACACACACACACACACACACACACACACACACACACACACACACACACACACACACACACACACACACACACACACACACACACACACACACACACACACACACACACACACACACACACACACACACACACACACACACACACACACACACACACACACACACACACACACACACACACACACACACACACACACACACACACACACACACACACACACACACACACACACACACACACACACACACACACACACACACACACACACACACACACACACACACACACACACACACACACACACACACACACACACACACACACACACACACACACACACACACACACACACACACACACACACACACACACACACACACACACACACACACACACACACACACACACACACACACACACACACACACACACACACACACACACACACACACACACACACACGCACGCACGCACACGCACGCGCGCGCACGCACGCACGCACGCACAAACACACACGCACACGCACACGCACACGCACACGCACACGCACGCGCGCGCACGCACGCACGCACACGCACACGCACACGCACACGCACACGCACACGCACACGCACACGCACACGCACACGCACACGCACACGCACACGCACACGCACACGCACACGCACACGCACACGCACACGCACACGCACACGCCTCATTTGCACATGTACTGGACTGCGATGTAAGTGAGAAGTTTATTGTCTAGACAGGCTAAAGTGGTGTGTGCCAGAGTGAGATGTGAGCCGTAGCGAGACGGCTGTATGATGTATGACCATGTAAGTGCGACAAAGTGCAATGTTATTTGTATTGATGTGTTTGTTTTTGTGTGAATAAATTAGCCCTTCGGTGGGACAAACGAGGGAAAAAAATGGCGAAAATCGGGCCAATTCCGCGCCGTTCCCTGGCCGCTGGCTCGGCAACCGAGGGTCGCAGCGGGATGCGAGCAACACTATGTGATAGAGAATCGATTGGCCTGGCGTATTACGTGTCGTTGAGAGCGAAGGGCGCCACGTGCAAAGTTGTGACCACGTTTATGATAAAATTGGCTTATTCAGGATTTAAATTGGTGCTCGGAAACCGTTGGACGTAGAAAGCTGCCTCGGGCACCACTTTGCAGGCTGTCTTCAAATTATGTGTTACACAAAGCTGTGACTAATATCTAGGTGTTGAAATTGAAATGCAATATTTTTGGACAGTCCGTTTAATCCTTCACACCGCCGTAACACCCAACACGAGGACAAACTTGACCGGCAAATTTACACAGGCAGATAGCGACGTTCTTGCTGACCTATATCCATCCAAAATATTTTGCTAATCGCTGATAGGAAACTTATGCTGAAGTAAAACGTAAACGATTACCGACGCTAACGTTGCGAAATAATTTCGTCAAATTAAATATCATCCCTGAATATTGGTCAAGACTTCAACAATGCTTCAATAATAAACGCATGACTACATAACGTTGCACTTCCCTCAGGGATATTCTGTTGACGCCGGAGGACATATTTCAGGCATTTCAATAGCGTAAGTGTTTTGGCATAGACTGAACGGGGTACGGGAACGGGGTACGGGAACGGGGTACGGGAACGGGGTACGGGAACGGGGTACGGGAACGGGGTACGGGAACGGGGTACGGGAACGGGGTGCGGGAACGGGGTACGGGAACGGGGTACGGGAACGGGGTACGGGAACGGAGTACGGGAACGAGGTACAGGAACGGGGTACGGGAACGGAGTACGGGAACGGGGTACGGGAACGGGGTACGGGAACGGGGTACGGGAACGGGGTACGGGAACGGGGTACGGGAACGGGGTACGGGAACGGAGTACGGGAACGGGGTACGGGAACGGGGTACGGGAACGGGGTACGGGAACGGGGTACGGGCACGGGATACGGGCACGGGATACGGGCACGGGATACGGGCACGGGATACGGGCACGGGATACGGGCACGGGATACGGGCACGGGATACGGGCACGGGATACGGGCACGGGATACGGGTACGTGATACGGACACGGGATACGGGTACGGGATACGGGCACAGGATACGGGCACGGGATACGGGTACGGGATACGGGCACGGGATACGGGCACGGGATACGGGCACGGGATACGGGCACGGGATACGGGCACGGGATACGGGCACGGGATACGAACACGGGATACGGACACGGGATACGGACACGGGATACGGACACGGGATACCGGAACGGGATACCGGAACGGGATACCGGAACGGGATACCGGAACGGGATACCGGAACGGGATACGGGATACGGGATACGGGATACGGGATACGGGATACGGGATACGGGATACGGGATACGGGATACGGGATACGGGATACGGGATACGGGATACGGGATACGGGATACGGGATACGGGATACGGGATACGGGATACGGGATACGGGATACGGGATACGGGAACGGGATACGGGAACGGGATACGGGAACGGGATACGCGAACGGGATACGCGAACGGGATACGCGAACGGGATACGCGAACGGGATACGCGAACGGGATACGCGAACGGGATACGGTAACGGATACGAGAACGGGAACGGGACACGGAAATGGAACACGGGAACACGGGACACGGGAACAGGAACATGATACGGGATACGGAATACGGGAACGGGAACAGGATACGTGATACGGCTGGCTATATAAATTAACTGGCTATATAAATTGTGCATCCCGCAATACAGGCCCTCTAGTCTGTATAAAATCCAAAACCGCACCATTTCAGACCATGATGGTGAAGAAATCACCCAGATCGGTTCCATAGTTTCGGAGCATGGGCTCGTCGGTAGAGCCCTTCATGGGACACATTTTCAGCCCCCATCCCGTTCCAGCCCATTCAGCCACACCCAAACCCGTTCCAATCCAAATCGAAATCCGAATTCATAATTGATGGGGCTCCCATTCCCAGCCGTTTCAGAATATTTGACTTTTTGTGGTGCTAAAAAATGATATGGTCTGTCCCAAACCCGTTCCAACCCGTTACATTTCCATAAAAATGGCACCATTCCCACCCATTTCCATCCCGTGCCATGGGTTCCATGGGGATTCCCATTCCATGAAGGCTCTACGTCGTCGGCAACGGTTTTTAGTGGTTTGATCCAATTTGGTCCACTTGAGTGGACCAATCTGTATAAGATCCATAACGGCACCGTTATGGACCACGCCGGAACGAATGGTGAAGAAATCGTCCAGATCGGTCCCATAGTTTCAGAGCATGGGCTCGTCGGCAAATTTGCACTATAAGTTTTGGTCCAATTTGGTCCACTTTAAGTGGACCAATCTGTATAAAATCCAAAACGGCACCGTTTTGGACCACACCGGATCGAATGGTGAAGACATCTCCCAGATCGGTCTCATAGTTTCGGAGCATGGGCTCGTCGGCAACGGTTTTTGGTGGTTTTGGTCCAATTTGATCCACTTAGAGTGGACCAATATGTATACAATCCTAAAAGGCACCGTTTTGGACCATGCCAGATCGAATGGTGAAAAAATCGCCCAGATCGGACGCATAGTTTCGGAGCATGGGCTCGTCGTCAAATTTGCAATAAAAGTTGTGGTCCAATTTAGTCCACTTAGAGTTCACCAATTTGTATACAATAAAAAACGGCGCCGTTTTGGACCATGCCAGATCGATTGGTGAAGAAATTACCCAGATCGACTGATCGACTATAGTTTCGGAGCATGGGCTCGTCGGCAACGGTTTTTGTTGGTTTTGGTCCAATTTGGTCCACTTAAAGTTGACCAATCTGTATAAAATCCGAAACGGCACCGTTTTTGTCCGCGCCGGATCGAATGGTGAAGAAATCCCTCAGATCGGTTCAATGGTTTCGGAGCATGGGCTCGTCGGCAAATTTGCACTTATAGTTTTGGTCCAATTTTATAGATTTAGGGAGGACCAAATGGTATAAAATCCAAAACGGCACCGTTTCAGACCACTCTGAATCGAATGGTGAAAAAGTCACTCAGATCGGTCCTGTAGTTTCGGAGCATGGGCTCGTCTGCTAATCTGGCCGTTTTTTTAGACCCTCCCTCTGTAATCCGCTGAAATATATTTAACGTAATTTTTACGAACGATCGCTGACGAAGATATGTAAAATACTTATCGAAAGCTCCGAGTTCGAACGAATGAACTCTTGTGGAGAAAGTCCAGTCTAATAATTAATTAAAACTATAACTACACATTATGCCTTTCCGTGAACATATTTTAATGTTGGATGAGGAGCCGATACCGGACAAAGCTTCAAAAATCGCCCCATCGGATCTGTTGGGATAATCATTGATAGGCCATCGGTCATCAGTCAGTTGACTGCGTGGTCACTGGTCGGGCTGATGCTCACTAGTGCTCGGTCTGGTCGATGGCGAACGGTGTGGTCGGTGGTCCCCAATCTCCCCAATCTCGCGAATCTCACCGGTAGGCGGTGGCCAGTGGTCACCGGTCACCATTCCTGTCGTCGATCGCCGGTGGTTTTTGGTCACCAGTGGTCGGTGGTCACTGGTCAGTGGTCGTCGCTGACTGGTGTTCGGTGGTCACCAGTGGTCGGTGGTCACCAGTGGTCGGTGGTCACTGGTCAATGGTCGCCGCTGACTGGTGGTCGGTGGTCACCAGTGGTCGGTGGTCACCGGTGGTCAGTGGTCACTGGTCAGTGGTCGCCGCTGACTGGTGTTCGGTGGTCACCAGTGGTCAGTGGTCACTGGTCAGTGGTCGCCGCTGACTGGTGTTCGGTGGTCACCAGTGGTCAGTGGTCACTGGTCAGTGGTCGCCGCTGACTGGTGGTCGGTGGTCACCAGTGGTCAGTGGTCAGTGGTCGCCGCTGACTGGTGTTCGGTGGTCACCAGTGGTCGGTGGTCACTGGTCAATGGTCGCCGCTGGCTGGTGGTCGGTGGTCACCAGTGGTCAGTGGTCACTGGTCAGTGGTCGCCGCTGACTGGTGGTCGATGGTCACCAGTGGTCAGTGGTCAGTGGTCAATGGTCGCCGCTAACTGGTGTTCGGTGGTCACCAGTGGTCACTGGCCACTGGTCAGTGGTCGCCGCTGGCTGGTCTTCGGTGGTCACCAGTGGTCGGTGGTCGGTGGCCACCAGTGGTCAGTGGTCACTGGTCAGTGGTCGCCGCTGGCTAGTGTTCGGTGGTCACCAGTGGTCACTGGCCACTGGCCAGTGGTCGCCGCTGGCTGGTGTTCGGTGGTCACCAGTGGTCGGTGGTCACCAGTGGTCAGTGGTCAATGGTCGCCGCTGACTGGTGTTCGGTGGTCACCAGTGGTCGGTGGTCACTGGTCACTGGTCGCCGCTGACTGGTGGTCGGTGGTCACCAGTGGTCAGTGGTCAGTGGTCGCCGCTGGCTGGTGGTCGGTTGTCACCAGTGGTCAGTGGTCAGTGGTCGCCTCTGGCTGGTGGTCAGCGGTCACCAGTGGTCGGTGGTCACCAGTGGTCGGTGGTCAGTGGTCAGTGGTCGCCGCTGACTGGTGTTCGGTGGTCACCAGTGGTCGGTGGTCACCAGTGGTCAGTGCTCAATGGTCGCCGCTGACTGGTGGTCGGTTGTCACCAGTGGTTGGTGGTCACTGGTCAGTGGTCGCCGTTTACTGGTGTTCGGTGGTCGCCGCTGGCTGGTGTTCGGTGGTCACCAGTGGTCGGTGATCAGTGGTCATTGGTCGCCGCCGCTGGCTGGTGTTCGGTGGTCACCAGTGGTCGGTGGTCAGTGGTCAATGGTCGCCGCCGCTGACAGGTGTTCGGTGGTCACCAGTGGTCAGTGGTCAGTGGTCAATGGTCGCCGCTGACTGGTGGTCGGTGGTCACCAGTGGTCGGTGGGCAGTGGTCAATTGTCGCCGCTGACTGGTGTTCGGTGGTCACCAGTGGTCGGTGGTCCCCAGTGGTCGGTGGTCATTGCTTAATGGTCGCCGCTGACCGGTGTTCGGTGGTCACCAGTGGTTGGTGGTCAGTGGTCAGTGGTCGCCGCTGGCCGGTGTTCGGTGGTCACCAGTGGTTGGTGGTCGGTGGTCAATGGTCGCCGCTGACTGGTGTTCGGTGGTCACCAGTGGTCGGTGGTCAGTGGTCAGTGGTCGCCGCTGGCCGGTTTTCGGTGGTCACCAGTGGCCACTGGTCAGTGGTCGTCGCTGGCTGGTGGTCGGTGGTCACCAGTGGTCGGTGGTCGGTGGTCACTGGTCAGTGGTCGCCTCTGGCTGGTGTTCGGTGGTCACCAGTGGTATGCGGGCACTGGTCAGTGGTCGCCGCTAGCTGGTGTTCGGTGGTCACCAGTGGTATGTGGTCATTGGTCAATGGTCGCTGCTGGCCGGTGTTCGGTGGTCACCAGTGGTCACTGGTCAGTGGTCGCCGCTGGCTGGTGTTCGGTGGTCACCAGTGGTTGGTGGTCACTGGTCAGTGGTCGCCGCTGGCTGGTGTTCGATGGTCACCAGTGGTCACTGGTCACTGGTCCGTGGTTGCCGCTGACTGGTGGTCGGTGGTCACCAGTGGTCGGTGGTCACTGGTCAGTGGTCGTCGCTGACTGGTGTTCGGTGGTCACCAGTGGTCAGTGGTCAGTGGTCAGTGGTCGTCGCTGACTGGTGGTCGGTGGTCACCAGTGGTCAGTGGTCAGTGGTCAGTGGTCAGTGGTCGCCGCTGACTGGTGGTCGGTGGTCACCAGTGGTCAGTGGTCAGTGGTCAGTGGTCACCGCTGACTGGTGGTCGGTGGTCAGTGGTCAGTGGTCGCCGCTGACTGGTGGTCGGTGGTCACCAGTGGTCGGTGATCACTGGTCAGTGGTCGTCGCTGACTGGTGGTCGGTGGTCACCAGTGGTCAGTGGTCAGTGGTCAGTGGTCGCCGCTGACTGGTGGTCGGTGGTCACCAGTGGTCAGTGGTCAGTGGTCACTGGTCAGTGGTCGCCGCTGACTGGTGGTCGGTGGTCACCAGTTGTCGGTGGGCAGTGGTCAGTGGTCGCCGCTGGCCGGTGGTCGGTGGTCACCAGTGGTCGGTGGGCAGTGGTCAGTGGTCGTCGCTGACTGGTGTTCGGTGGTCACCAGTGGTCAGTGGTCACTGGTCACTGGTCGCCGCTGGCTGGTCTTCGGTGGTCACCAGTGGTATGTGGTCATTGGTCAGTGGTCGCCGCTGGCCGGTGCTCGGTGGTCACCAGTGGTCAGTGGTCAATGGTCGCCGCTGGCCGGTGTTCGATGGTCACCAGTGGTCGGTGGTCACCAGTCCTGCTGCCGCTCGCCGGTGGCCGGTCGATCGTTCGCGACTCTCTGTCAGCGCCGTTTGTTGGCAGTGTGGCTATTTTTAGCCGGCGGCAGGCACGGGAGAGGGGCCCCGGCGATGTCTGGTGTCGCTCCCATCTCGGCGGCCAGCCGAGCACGCTCGGCATCCCCAGTGCAGCACCAACAAAACAGCACCAGCGACGCTGAGGACGCTGGATCGCCACCACGGACGCAGGCCACTGGAAAGGATGGCGCGGCGAAACTCCGGTGCGCTTTGTGCCGGGGTGGTGATCAGGCATCCTTGAAGGGCACATCTTTCAATTGAGTTAGCGAATCCAACTTGATTCTCGGAGGAGACGAAAAAGTTTCAGTGCGAGTTCGGCGGCAGCCCTCTGGCGCTGGCTGAAACAGCAGCCAATACATCCCGCTAAGTTAGTGGCCGCAGCTCGTACTTTTGTGCCATTAAGACCCTCTCTCTCTGATAGGAGATTGAATCTGGCCGTGTGGCTTATGCTGAACGGTATAAAGTTTAAGAGGCTTTTCAAATCATTGGAATGCGGAAAGCCTCTTTGTCGCTCAATTAATATTGTGAAATTAAAGCGTCAATTTATTAGTAACTCCACATGAGAGCCGGTGACAATTATCGCTGATGAGCTCGGCAGAGCACCATATGACGTAGCTGGTGGCATGGCTGGCCTGCATTTCATCACGACTCTCCCCTCCACAGCCAAATCCGTCCACTGACACAGACATAGTTCCGCGGCTGCCCTCGACCGGGAAATCCGGCGGTAAATTGAATTGTCCCGACAGGGTTCGTAATTAAACAAAACATCCGTCGCTCGCTGTAGAACAGGACCTGCATGTCTTGGCTGACGGCCATCGAACCCAGTCGTCCGCCCCGGCCGGACCCCGAGGGCTCAATCACCCAGCTTCACCGTTATTGCCTCAGTAATGCTATTGACGAATGCCAAAAGGGCAGTTCAACTTGTATTTATTGCATTATAATTCATTATCAGAATCACATAAATATAATACATTAGCGCATGTGTAAATATATGTTTAAAGGTATCCAGGCTATTTGATTAAGCATATTTTATAAGAAGTTCAATTTTAGTTAATTTCCTACGAATCTGTGGTGCTCTTTGGAGAGTGTCTTAGCCAGTATAGGCACTCAGGCTGAGTGTTTATACTGGCTTTTCATTGTGTTTGTTAATTGTTAGCGTATCTTATCTCCGATAATCTTCTGGCGTGTTTGTACCGATTATTTTTCGGTTACTGACCATGCTCACTTTTTTATCGATAAAGAAGCATAATTAAAATGTGGGATCTTGCAAGACGTGTAAAATGATTCATGTCATGTCATAGTTTGGGTTTTATGTGCCCCAAATAACGTTTTTGAAAGAGAAAACTTAAAACCATAAAGTGATCAGAGGTGCACCAATCACACATCGTTTCGTTCGTCTCGTTCGTTTTTTTGTTTGTTTGATAAATATCATGAGTCATGACATTTCCATCCACTGACGAGTCAGCTTTGGCTGGCAAAACTTCTATCGCATACCACAGGCCATACATTAAGTAAGAACAAAGAAATAAGCCAGACGCAAACGTCAATGTTGAGCCAGTGCTGAAACCAAACAAAATAGCGTTAGTTTATTGGGTCTGGGCCAGTACACTTCCTCGAACGAAGAAAGCATACTTCCTGGAAGATTCTGAAAGCCTACTGGACAAACTGCTTGTCTTTAAGCAGCACACTTGCGCGACTGAACATTTAAAATAGCGGATACAATGACAACCGAGGAGCGTGATCAGCCATCCCCTTGGCATCTCATAGGCAGCGTCTAATTACTTCAGCTGTAAATGAGCAGGACATCTCCAAAATGGCGACTTAACCCTCGCCCTACGGGGGTCCTAAAACCCCCTGAGGTTTTTCTTGCATAACTTTTAGACATTAGACATGCGGCGCATCTTGCTGAAATTTTTAGTAGCTAAGTATACAACAATTATACGTACGCTTTAAAAATTTCATTGAAATTAATTCATAAATTTGGGAAATAAAGATGTTTTGATGACGTCATGTTGGTGGAAAAACGATAAATGTTAGAAAAATCGTAGAAAACAGAGTTTTGAAGCAAATTGCAAACACAATTAAGTAGAGATATAAAATGTCATTTTCTTTAAAATGGCAATCTCGGATTTGCGAAATTTTGGGTTTTTGACCCCCCAAATGACCAAAAACTGATTTTTTGGTAAAAATCACCACAAAATCAAAATTTTAAAAGATGTTAAACGGAAATATATATGAGAGAACTGAGCATGGACAATACTCAAACCAAATTTCAAAGAAATATCTCTATTTTTGACTGAATTATGGCTCCCTAAGTGTAAGAAATTCATGACGTCATTTTTTTAATAACGTTTTTGGACTTTTTTTGACCAGATACGAATAAATAATTACCTTTTCTGTATTTCTGAGACAAAACTGGTCTAGGAACATGCCTTTTTATTTACATTTATCAATTTCTCATTTTGAGGTTTTCTGACAGAGCAAAATCGCTGTTCTGGACGTAGTCGATCGAGGACATTCACTTGACCTGGAAGGTCACTCGTAGACCCGAAACCTAAAAATAACATACCGTTAGATTCCAAACATGACAGGCAACATGTTGGTTCTTACCGCGTTGATCTATGTTGCTTGGTTTGAAAGTTAACAGGGGGTCGTTTTAGGACCCCCCCCCCCCGCGTAGGGCGAAGGTGAAAAAAGCTCCCGTAGGTCGAGGGTTAAGAGAACCGCTTTGCTTGCTGTTAGTAGTGTTTTTGAAACAGCTTTGTATATGCTCAAGTTACAACTAGAAATGTTCAGTATTTTGGCTACACACTACGTACCTACACGTGATTAAAATGTCTAATTGTAAGCAGGGCAGTTAAGCAAGTGATTGACAGGGTGATTCAGATTGTGGCTATTGCTTACGCCACCGGTGCTTACGCCACCGGCTTACGCCACCGGTTCTGTTTATTTACATTCCCTCGCTGACGTGGGAACAGGCGTGCCAGACGAAAACGGGTGTTTGCGCTAAGTGATAGGCCGCTTCTGGGTGTGTCGGCAATCTGTCTTCTTGTAGGTCGTATTTTCGGGGAAATTCCCTGCTGAGCATTGTTGTAATCCTAAATATAGCACAGGACGAGTTGAGACGGAAGGCCGTTCGTTTGCGGTCACGCCGCTGACGGGGCCCTGGCCGCTGATATCTGTCCACGTGTCACGGTCGTGCCAGTACAGCTCCGCCGCTGACCGGGGCCTTGGCCGCAGCTATGATCTTCTGTCCACGTGTCCACGTGTCACGGCCGTCGGCTATGTCAGTACAGCTCCGCCGCGCCAGTCGTCGCGCTGCAGTTCCCCACACCTCCCTGCCAAGCCGCCCAACCCCGGCCCGGTCCGGCCCGATCGGGCTGCACGCAGCACGGCATACCTTATTGATTCATGAGTCGACGCGACCACCGGCATCCGGACCTGGTCACCATGTAAAATGCAGGCGTCCGGACGGCCGCCGCCGCCGGTCAAGTCGCCGCCCGGCAAACATACCCGGCGGCCGGCAGCCTTCCGTTCCGCCCAGGCAGACCGGGCGGCACCGGTCGTAACTCTAGTTCTCGCGTAAGACGAGACGTGACGGTCCCCGGCGCCGCGCGGCTGGCGCAGTCCCACAGAGCTGGCCCAGCCCCCGCACGGCCGACCTAGCCCCGTACAGCCTATCCAGCCCGCACGGCCGGTCTAGCCTCGTACAGCCTATCCAGCCCCAAATGGCTGGCTCAGCCCCTGGCCGGCTGGCTCAGCCCCAGGTGGCTGGCTCAACTCCTGGTCGGCTGGCTCAGCCCCTGGCCGGTTGGCTCAGCCCCTGGCAGGCTGGCCCAGCCCCTGGCAGTCTGGCTCAGCCCCAGGTGGCTGTTACGGAACACTGACCTTGCCTGAGAGCAGCACAGCAGGGACACTTGAACCGAGTGCCTGCCTGCTGCAGAGACCGTCAGCGGTTAACTTGTGAGAGGGAGAGAGGGAGAGAGGGAGAGAGGGAGAGAGGGAGAGAGGGAGAGAGGGAGAGAGGGAGAGAGGGAGAGAGGGAGAGAGGGAGGGAGGGAGAGAGGGAGAGAGGGAGAGAGGGAGAGAGGGAGAGAGGGAGAGAGGGAGAGAGGGAGAGAGGGAGAGAGGGAGAGAGGGAGAGAGGGAGAGAGGGAGAGAGGGAGAGAGGGAGAGAGGGAGAGAGGGAGAGAGGGAGAGAGGGAGAGGGCGAGAGAGCGAGAGAGCGAGAGAGCGAGAAAGCGAGAGAGCGAGAGAGCGAGAGAGCGAGAGAGCGAGAGAGCGAGAGAGCGAGAGAGCGAGAGAGCGAGAGAGCGAGAGAGCGATATGGGACGTAGTTATGTTGCCGTATAAAGTTTAGGCTCGACGATAAGAAACCAACATGTTAGCTGAGTTTGTATCAAAGTGGATTTTGCAGTTATTTATTGGCATTCAGGAAGTGGTGTCCAATGGCCCGCAGCGGCCCGGTTGACAAAGGGAAATTGGCCGCCATTGTTGCTCCTTTGATTTTGTGGAACAAAAACAGAAGCGACCAGCTTTATATTGCTGCACCCATTCTGCTCCAACAAACAACTGTGTCGTCGGGATAGGTCGAAACGCTAAAGGGCAGGACACGCCATTTGTTATATGAATATATCTTGGGCGATTAGAAAAAACAGCTTTCACGGCACATCTAAACGTTTCATGATATACCTGCATTTGTGTGACACAATCAAAGTGTCATTGCGCCAAAGTGCAATTTGCCTATTTGCCCGAAAATGTAGACACTTCTTAAGTGTTCAGGAGGTCTTTGGCATTTTTGTAACGAACATTTTCTTGCTATTTCACAGAAAAGTAGCGACACCAAGATAGCTTTGGGGAACACCGGAAGACCATTGGACTTAGGTAAGTTTCACAAAGAAAAGTGTCTCAAGGTACTTTTCAGGTGGCCTGCAGGTTTCTCTGAAGGAATATATCAAGAATAGTCAGAACAGTCTGGGAGAGGGGGGGGGGGGGTTCTGAAGGACAAACTGAAGTGATGCTTCTTAAACTAAGCTATATACCTATATAGAGCGTTAATTCCTAATGTTAATTCAACTATTTACTTATACTGATAATTTTCACGGATCGTCGTAAATGGCTTCCACTACCCTATTCCTTCAAAACGTTTTCAGCCAAATACCCCTGTTTGGTTGCACACCAAGACCTCATCCTCATCCGATCTCACAAATGTTTCCCTGCAGAGCACTTGGTATAATGAAGCGTGCCGCTGGGATTTCGCATCTGTTGACTGTGACAGTGGGCGCGCGCGGCTGCGTTATAATGCTCGATAACGCGACCACTGCACCGCCTCCCTGATCCTGCAGGCTTTGTTGGGGGAATACCGGCTATCGCTTGTCGTGTGTGCAGCATATGGATTGGTGGTGCTGTGTACCCAGCGCCTGTAGACATTCGCCATAGTGGACACGTGCCGTCTTTCACATCGTCACTCAATAGCTAATAATGAACGCCAATGCGAGCGAACTGACCTTGGTGGCATGGAAAATGGTCCGAATGCGTACGTACGAATATCCCACAGTCCCATTAATGGAGTGGTACAGTTCAACAGGAGTCATACAATTTACGTCAATGATACAGAATCAACCAGCTATCTAGAAATTTGGAAAAGTTTGGTTTTTGACCCCAGAAATTAAAAAAAGTGTTTTTTTTGGGGGGGGAATGCCCACTAAATCAATGTTTCAAAGATATTACAAAAATGGAATATATGTCTGATAACCACATATGGGCAACTACCATACCAAATTTCAAAATGATGTCATCTTTTTAACGACTTATGTCATATAAAGTATGGGTAAATCATGACTTTTATTGACCAGATACAGACAAATAAATGCCAGCACTGTATTTCTCAGACAAAACTGATATACCAACATGCCTTTTTCATTTAGATTTATCAATTTCAAATTTTGACCTTCAGTGATCTGAACTTGACCT
>JAXIVJ010017795.1:7500-17500 GCA_036785665.1 Chirona hameri | reverse complement strand
GTACGAGTCATCAGTATTTGTGTGTCCACACGAGACCGTCCCGCTTAACAAAAACCGTTCGCTTCACCCACACGACGAGGTCAAGGTGAGCTCGAGACACCGAGTTGCGACACAGTACACACTCACCGTGTCAGCTGATCACCACGTCTACCAACACAGGTGTGATCCACCGGCCCACCACGCGATGCGTACATGCACATTGCACCTCAGAGACACCGCCGAGGCCGCTCAGTGTTCAGCGCTCGGGTGTCACGGGGAGCAGGCCGGCTCGAGACGGCCAGCGGGAGGATGACAGGGTGACGTCATAGATGGGGCGCCGCTGTCGCCATCTATCGAGCGGCTCGGTCACTAGACGCTGCGGCGGCGCTCCGGCAGCCGCGGCCGGCTCAAGTAGCTGTGAGTCGACGGCCGGACGTCGGGAGGAGAAGGTCGGAGAGTGCTGCTCTGCTGCTCGCGCGAGTGCTGACTGCTGGGTGCGTGCGATGACAGAGTGCCGTGCTGGTGGCAGTGCGCCGGGGGGTGACGGTGCTGACCACCAACAGTCGGGAGGCAGTGAGGCGGCAGGTGGGGACCCGGCACCTCAGCGGGAGACGGTGACGGCTTCCCCTGACGGACTGTCAAGTCACGTGACTGACCCGGGGCTGGGGGACGCGACGGCACACGAACAGAACGTAAACTTCGCGCAGATGGACAGTGATCCGACACAAGTGTCTGCGTCGACCCGGGCAGCGCCGGCGGCCCCGGCATCGGCGGCCACGGACTCTACCAGCCGACCGCCGTCGTTCCGCTCCAAACGCCGCTTCACAGTAACACGGCTGGTGGAGGGCCCTCCATCATCGCCGACCCCCGCGTCACCGCCCCCAGCGTCACCGCCCCCAGCGTCACCGCCCCCAGCGTCACCGCCGCCGGTGCCCCACCTACCGACTGTTGGCGTCTCCGCCGCCGTCCCCGCCCGCCGCTGCCGACTCTGCAGAGCTGGATGGCTGGGACTACGGTCCGACCATGGAACCTTCGGCGACTACGGCGGCGGCGGTCGTCCCGGCGCTGGTCGTGTCCGCAGCGCCGGCGTGCCAGTGCTCCCAGTCTGCAATGCCGCCGCTGCTGGCCGCGCCGCCCGCCGTCCGACCTGGCAACCGCCCTATCCGGCACCGGCCGTCGGCGGTTTCGCCGCGGGGGTGCTGGGCGAGGCTACCCGGGGTTGGCCCTACCCCAGGAGCCCCGGCGGGGGTACTATGCTACCCTCCAGCCTGGGGTAGGTGAGGTACCGCAGAGCGCGTACTACCACCCTAACCCGGGTCAGCCTCTGCTGGCCTCCGGTCACTATGCTACCCTCCAGCCTGGGGTAGGCGGGGTGCCGCAGAGCGCATACTACCACCCTAACCCGCGTCAGCCTCTGCTGGCCACCGGTCACTCTGCTACCCTGGCGGCGGGTCTGGCTGGGTCAGCGCGGCTACAGCAGGCGCTGCAGAGCCGGCTGGCAGCCGCCGGTGACTCTATCCACCCGCGCCTACAGCCGAGCCACCCGCTGTACCGTCATCTGGCCGCCGCCGACTACAACC
This sequence comes from Chirona hameri, assembly GCA_036785665.1. Lineage (NCBI taxonomy): Eukaryota > Metazoa > Arthropoda > Thecostraca > Balanomorpha > Balanidae > Chirona > Chirona hameri. The sequence continues at coordinate 15,941 of JAXIVJ010017795.1, read as the reverse complement.
CGGCGCACACCATCTCGTACGGCCACTCGGACGGCCGCCAGCTGACCGTCCGGCGCCTGCTTGACTGGGAGGTGCCCGACCTGCACACCGTCCGTAAGTACACAAGGTAAACACGCCCCCCTGCCGGCCGATCACGTGACCCGCCGGCCCGCCGCGCCGCGCCGCGCCGGCCGCGCCGGCCGCGCGGTGCCCGTGCCGGCACGCTGACAGGGGGCGAACGCAGGCCCGTCTCGTGTGGTGGTGAGGATTAGAGTTACATCTGGAGGGGGGGGGGGTGACTGTGTCAATACGTGACTCAGCGGCCGGCGGCGTCTCTTCGAATGTTCTCAGAGCCTGATATCCAACTCCTGTATCATCTGGGGAGGGTAGTTCTGGAAAAGATGGAGAAAATCCATCTTTCCTGAACCTATTAATGGTAAGCATCGAGCAAGTGCCTCAAATAGGGAACGATTATCGAGGTCAAATATTTGCAATAACCCGTGTGTATGGTCACTGGTCAGTTTATCCCAGCTGGAACCACATTCGGAAGTCAGAACAAATAGTCTCCACCGGCAAATGGTCTCCGAATGCTGTATTAGGTATGACGAGAGCTGTGAATATGAAGAGGCAAATTAATTGCCGTTTAAAGGGAAATAATGACCTTTTGATTTTGTTAGCAACAATTTCTTAGGCTACCGTTATGGTTTTAAAATTATTTTATTTAAATTTAAGAATTAAATAAAATTATTCCCAAATTCAAAGTTGTAAGTTTGGAAAAAATAAAAAAAACAAGTACCTTGTGTACTTCATGAAGGTCATTGACAAATTCGTGCTTCCCTATCATTGGTTACATCGAGTGCGGCATTTTTGGAGGCTCTGTGACGTTTCCGATCAAACTGAGCGCTGCTCGGACACACGCTAGTAGCGCTAGTAGCGCTTTCGTTCTCCATGGCAACCAGGCGTCAGCCAATCAAAAGCCAGAGAGGGAATACGTTCTGGCTTTTCATTGGCTCACGCCTGGTTGCCATGGAGAACGAAAGCGCTACTTGCGTGCGTTCGAGCAGCGCTCTGATCCGTGAAGCAATCCGTGAAGCATCCGTGATGCATGACTATTAGTATAAGTCATGAATAACAACAACATGCAAACTATACCAACTCGAATAAAATAAGGGCGGAATGAATGGAACCCCAGGCAAGCTAGTATTCGCAAAGCACTCGGCACTGCGCCACAATAGCAAAAGGTGAGGGAAATGCATATTGTATACAATATTATTACGTCACAAGTTTCTGAAGTGTCAGCTACTATGAAATACAGTGATAAAATACCTTTAATAATGATTAACAAGAAAATTCAAACTTAAAAACAATAATTTGAATAAGTCTTTAATAAGCTTTCAACTCAAAATCAGATATATTTTGCAATGCTACACAAGAATGGCACCAGTGACATCATTAACAAAGTCTGCTACGGGACTTGGGTATACTAATCAGGAACAACTCGCCACAATGGTTAAGTGCGCCGAGAAGCATGACAATGACTTTGTAAACAAATCGCCGACGCTAAATAGGTCGCCGTCAATGTGCATCGATGAGCTTCCGATTTAATTGCCAGTTTTGTGTTATTGTTTGTTAGTTTTTTGGGGAAAATTATTATTTTTCATGATAATATAAAGCATAGTATTATATACAGCCACAGACAAATTATACAATACTCCTAATGTTGAAAACAAATGAATCAATTTTCAAAAATTAAGGGTCGCAACCACTAACTATGCCGCCGTTGATGTGCATCGATAAGCTTCCGATTTTATTGCCACTTTTTCCAATCGCTGTTAGTTTTAGAAGATCGCCGGGCATATAATCACAACAAGCAGAACGCACAATATATTTTCCACTCCATTGCGTAAAAAAACAATACGGGAAAAGCCTGCAGTTTGATGAGGACCAAAAGTACTTGCAAGTACCGGTCGTTAAAAGTGTGGAACGCTTATCAACTTTAACTTGAAATATCTTTCGGTAGGAAAGTTTTCATGCAAAATGTGATGAATTTACAATATATTTTGGTCTCGTCTGGCGATTTCAAGTGCTAACTCCATTTTTGTGGAAAAAGGTCATTATTTTCCTTTAACAAATTTAGGCTGAAACCTGAATGTGGATGCAATTCGGCGATATGTAGCTAAACTGTGTCAAATAGAATAATCGTTATGATACGAGCGCCGTTTACGGTTTCTGATGAATTATGACTACAGCGATGATGCTCCTTGTTTGGTTCCCATGGATATAGGCACGGGTGTCTGGCCCGAATCGGAAGACAATTTATGGTGCCTCTGACGTGTCGAGTGGGACATATCTGATACTTGACAGGCCACCTCAGAAGGTGGGTCTTATCGTGATAGCCAATAGTTGTTTGATCGTGGACCAAGTACATTTCAGGTGACGAATTTAGTAATCACTTATCGACATAAGGAAAGGCACTTCTTCACTTCCATCATACCTACCTCCCATTCCCATGGGAATCGAGTAGGTGTTTAGTAGGTATCCCATGGTAACCATTCCAAATGGTTACTGAATGGAGTGCTCTCAGCTATTTTCTCAAGCGCAGGGACGGCGGAAGAGGGGGTCATGGTGGGCAGCTACCCCCCCCCCCCCCCCCCCCCCCCCCCACACACACACACACACTCAAGAAGTTGGGAGCAACAGATGATTGGAAATAAGTTATGGGGCAAACATTTGATTTTGCCCCCCCCCCCCCATAAATTTGTAAGAGGGGCCCTCCAAGAAGTTAGTTCGATTTTGTCTTCTTTTTTACCGAAAAAATGGCCGGGGGTCCCGAGGTGCCCCCATCAGCATGAGGGGCCCTTTAAGGCCGACAGAAGACCCTCAGTCAGCCTGAGGGGGCCCTCGGTAGGCCTGAGGGGGCCCTCGGAAGGCCTGAGACTTCAACATGGGCCTGTCCGACTTTTTTTGCGACCGTTTAGAGGCCCTGCAAAATAAAGTGGCCTAAATCCGAGGAGATACCATTTCGCGCCATTTGTTTGTGTTGGGGGGGGGGGCCTTTGGCCAAGGGGCCCCTGGCTTCTTTGCCCCCTCCCCCCATCCGAAAATACCTTCCGCCGCCACTGCTCAGACGTTAGATGACTTTGCGTAACTCACATAGATGTCAAAGGAACTCACGTAGGATGTGCCTTGCCAGGAATGTATGAGACTCCTAAGCAGTTCGTTCCTGCTGTTGGCCGTTTGCTGAAAACCTATTTCTCGGTGCTGCACGGACTTGTAAGGATTATTTGCAGAAATTCCACTTGACAGTCAGGTTATTTTCCCGAGCTCTTCCAATCTTAATAGACAAGGGCGTCGCCACCTTCCGGTTCCGATAGTTGGGGAGACGGAGGCATTTTGAAGTCTATTCTTATTTCGTATGTACATCAAGACAGCCCAGGTTCAGCCCAGGTTCAGCCCAGGTTCAGCCCATTTTCGGGTCACCTCTGATGAGCTGAAATTTGCACAGAATATCCGTCAGGGTCCAGTAGTCCACACCTAGCAGCATTCGGAGTCACTCCCAGTGGTTTGACCTCCAGAGGGCAAGCACGGTCACGAGGTCAAGTTTTGCACAGCACATTGTGGCCCACCCAGAAGAGCTACGGGGATGAATCCAACGCTAAAATACTCGCACACACTCGATATTACTTTTCCCACATCGACCCGACCTCTCAAGGGCACCATTTGATCTAAGGTCATTCGGGCTCAGCCGCCGGTACCATTGCACAGCGCAGAACTGGTGTGCAGAAATAATTTTATAAATTAAAAAGCATGTCAAACAGTGACCCAGGTAATGCACTAACTTTTGCAGCCAACACCTATGCGATAGCTATCACGGTTTGACCTTGACAATTACAAGAGTGCAAAAAAGTTACTCCGAGAGGTGCGGTCCAGGTTCAGCCCAGGTTCGATTTTGCGCAGCACATTGTGGCCTGCCCAGAAGAGCTACGGGGATGAATACAACGCAAAAATATTCGCACACACTCAGATCTTACTTTTCCCAAATCGACCCGACCTATCAAGGTCACCATTTGATCTAAGGTCATTTCGGGGTCAGCCGCCGGTACCATTGCACAGCGCATACCTGGTGTACAGAAATAATTTTACCAATTAAAAAGAAGCATGTCAAACTGTGACCCAGGTGACTTCGTGACCTTGCTTGACCTCTGGAGGTCAAACCACTGGGAGTGACACGTTTTTTTCTCTCTGTTTTGTAATGTCAAGGTCAAACCGTAATAGCTATCGAGTAGGTGTTTTCGGCGAAAATTAGTGCATCACCTGGGTCACAGTTTGACATGCTTTTTAATTTGTAAAATTATTTCTGTACACCAGTTATGCGCTGTGCAATGGTACCGGCGGCTGAGCCCCGAAATGACCTTAGGTCAAATGGTAACCTTGAGAGGTCGGGTTGATGTGGGAAAAGTAAGATCAAGTGTGTGCGAGTATTGTATCGTTGGATTCATCCCCGTAGCTCTTCTGGGTAGGCCACAATGTGCTGTGCAAAATTTGACCTCGGGACCTTGCTTGACCTCTGGAAGTCAAACCGCTGGGAGTGACACCGAATGCTTCTAGGCGTAGACTACTGGACCCCTGGCGGGTATTCTGTGCAAATTTCAGCTCGATCGGAGATGACCCGAACCTGGGCTGAGCCTGGGCTGAATGAACCTGGGCTGTCTTGATGGACATTCGATTATTTCCATGCAACACCCATAGGCGTAATGTTAAAATCCGAAAATGTTGGGTTGACGCGTCCCCTCCCCCCCCCCCCGTCCCCCACTTCCGACGCCCATGCCAAGGCCAGGGGCGGCGGAAGAGGGGTGGGGGGGGGGGCAGTTTCTCCCCCCAACAACAACAACAACAACAACAAAAAACAGCCGAGGGGCGCTTTGTGTTTGGCAGGGGCTGCGGATTCCAAGGGAAAGCCAAGGCAAAGGGAAGCCAAGGGGGCCTCTGGCCGCCTGAGGGGGCGCTCTGGCCGCCTGATGGGGTGCTCTGGCTGCCTGATGGGGCGCTCTGGCCATCTGAGTGGGCACTCTGGCCGCCTGAGGGGGCGCTCTGGCCGCCTGAGGGGGCGCTCTGGCCGGCTGAGGGGACTCTGACCGCCTGAGGGGCGCTCTGGCTGCCTGATGGGGCGCTCTGACCACCTGAGGGGCACTCTGGCCGCCTGAGGGGGCGCTCTGGCCGCCTGAGGGGGCGTTTTGGCCGCCTGAGGGGGGCGCTCTGGCCGCCTGATGAGGCGCTCTGGCTGCCTGATGGGGCGCTCTGGCTGCCCGAGAGGCGCTCTGGCAGCCTGAGGGGATGCTCTGGACGCCTGAGGGGATGCTCTGGACTCCTGAGGGGCGTTCTGACAGCCTGAGGGGCGTTCTGACAGCCTGAGGGGCGCTCTTGCCGCCTGAGGGGGCGCTCTGGCTGCCTTAGGGGCGCTCTGGCTTCCTGGGGGGGCGCTCTGACCGCATGAGGGGGCTCTGGGTACCTGAGGGGCGCTCTGGCAGCCTGTGGGGGCGCTCTGGCAGTGGCGGCGGAAGAGGGGGCAGGGGGAGGAGGCAGTTGTCCCCCCAAACTCAGCGCCGAAGGGCGCTTTGTGTTTGGCAGGGACTGCTGGCCTGAGAGGGGGCGCTATGGTCACCTGAGAGGGGGCGCTCTGGCCGCCTGAGAGAGTGCGCTCTGGCCGCCTGAGAAAGGGCGCTCGGGCCGCCTGAGAGGGGCGCTCTGGTCGCCTGAGAGGGGCGCTCTGGCCGCCTGAGAGGGTCGCTCTGGTCACCTGTGAGGGACGCTCTGGCCGCCTGAGAGGGGGCACTGTGGCTGCCTGAGAGGGGGCGCTCTGGCCGCCTGAGAGGGGAGCGCTCTGGCCGCCTGAGAGGGGGGCGCTCTGGCCGCCGGAGAGGGGGTGCTCTGGCCGCCTGAGAGGGAGTGCTCTGGTCGCCTGAGAGGGAGCGCTCTGGCCGCCTGAGAGGGGGTGCTCTGGCCGCCTGAGAGAGGGTGCTCTGGCCGCCTGAGAGGGGGTGCTCTGGCCGCCTGAGAGGGGGCGCTCTGGCCGCCTGAGAGGGGGCAAACTCTGGCCGCCTGAGAGGGGGTGCTCTGGCCGCCTGAAAGGGGGCGCTCTGGACGCCTGAGTGGGGGCGCTCTGGTCCATAGTAGTAACCACCTTCCGAAAGTAGGTGGGGACGGAGGCACTTTGAAGTCCTCATACTCATACTCATACTCATACTGTTTATTAAGGCATTCCGCAATATACTTGCCGGCTATTACTACCTCTCGTCACTGTTAAATATAAAACTACAAACAAACTGTGGTCGGAACATACAACGCACACAAACACACGCACAATGTCACACAGCAAAAACTCACAATTACAAGCACACATTAGTCAAAACTAAATATATATTTTTTTCAATATAAATACAAATTCAAAAGTCGATTTTGCCATGCAACGACCATAAGTTTAATGTTAAAATCCGAAAATGTTGCTGGGGACTTATCCCCATTGACCCCAGTGGTGGTTACCTCGCCTGCTCTGGTCGCCTGAGAGGGGCGCTCTGGTCCGCCTGAGGGGACTCCTTGGCCGCCTGAGGGACGCTCTGGGCGCCTGTGTTTCAGGGCCTCATCTTACATGGTTTTGAAAGGAAATAGTATCCGTTCACGAAACACATGCTAATTTGGATCAAGCAATATGCCAAACGTTTATATTTGATACACAAAAGCGTATACTTCAACAAGACCATAAATTTAGCAGACTTGTACATCGTGAGGTAGAAGCAAGGTCGATTGAAACCCTGGCGGATCGTTAGATACAATTATATTACTTAATGATCAGCAAGGCAAGAAAACATTCCCTTTCGTTAGACAAAACGGTTGTTTATATCTATGCGAAGTTAAAGTTCCATCCGATTCTATCCAGTTTATGAAACACTTGTTTATGTTCCACTTCAAATTTTATGTGACGTTTCACGCATCCCTATTTCAAACCCAGGATGAACCATAAAATATGTTACAAAGCGCTTTGTGAGAAGAAAAAAATTGGATCCGTTAGAATGGTTTTGTTAAGAACGTTTTTCTTTTTTGTCAGCGTTCGTACGTGTTGTTGCAACGTCTTTTTATCCGTATATCTTTTGGGATCCGTTGGAACGGTTTCGTTAGAACGTTTTTTTCAGCCTTCGTACGTGTTGTTGACACGGGTTGTATGCGTATATTTTGACAATGCAAGGGGCGAGGCCGATGGGGCCGTATTTGGAAGCGTTCGTATGTGGATCCGTTGGAACACTCTTTCTTCTCTCGGAACGTTTTTTCTTCAGTGTTAGTACGTGTTGTTGGAACGTTTTTTCTCCGTATTTTTGACAATTGCAAGGGGCGGGGCCGCGCAAATACATCGGAAAACTATTTACGACTTATCTACAAGATGGTCTGGGGGTCCGCGGGTGGAGACAGCTCCCCCCCCCCCCCCACCCCCACCCCACCCACCCGCATAGGTCACAGCGTAGGGAGCGAATGCGAGCGAAGCGTTCTAAACGTGGGTTCCTGTGGCCGTAATTGCTGTAAAGTTTAGTCAGGTTTGATTATGTTCTAACAATTTTGTAATTACAATTTTTGTAATCACAATTTTGTAATTACATTTTTGTTTGTATTCCAATATTTTAATAACATAACATATTAATAACCCAGCGAAAATTAACCTGCCTGGCACATTGTTATTTATCATGAAGGCATATAATGTTTCATCACTATCTTTTGCGAATATGTACCAAACTTCTATGAACAATCAACTCTCATTTGAAAAAAGTGCATTTAAATCGGCAGTTTAACTTGGCCCCGGACAGCGAACTATTTAGTGTTCACGACTATTTTTAAAAAAAATCAATTTTCAACAAACAGGTATTAATATATTACAGTGCACACATGAAACATTTATCTAAACCCGTGTATGCATAATCAATCAATAAACGTTCCAGAAAACCGTGTTGCATTCCGCGGATTAACTTGGCCAAGGATGGGGACGTATTTAGTGTATGCGATTTGTTTCATTGACCGATCAGGGACGTTGTCACGCTTCTTGGAGCACTTACTTCATTGCTGGCCCTATGACTTGTTTACGAACAACATTCAAACCAGAGATAGTGATGGATCATACTGTTCGTCACCATATGTTAGTACATATTTTTTCATTTCCCATAATTCTATTTTTGGCAATCGAAAATATTATTTCACTTTTAAATTGAGGCACGATCAATTTGAAACACATACATGTGCTGGGGCGGATCCAGGGGGAAGGGTACATGCCCCCCCCCCCCCCCCCCCCCCAGGTTCTGATACTATGTTTTGCCCCCCCCCCCCCACAGTCGGACGTTCAGTTGTAAAAATTGCCTTTGCAGCAGTCCAAAATCCAGCTATCCACAGTGAAAAACTTGCAAATTTCTCGCCGCTTCGCGGCA
>JAXIVJ010017795.1:0-5000 GCA_036785665.1 Chirona hameri | reverse complement strand
AATGAATAGCATGTTTAGCTTCTTATTCTCTACAAGGCCCGCCGCCTATGTGGTCTGGGTTTTAATCAGGCAAACTCGTTAAAAAAAATCGCGCCGCTTCGCGCGCTAAATAACAAGTACCTACTATAACATGAAAGTCCACATGAAAAAATGTTGCAAAGGCGTAAATAGATGCATGAAAAATGAGGAATTTTTCTTTCGTCATTTCAGCCGACTCCCCCCCCCCCCCCCCCCACTCAAAAATTATCGGCGACGCCCCTGGGTACAGCTGAAAATTGACATAGTTTTTATCAGTGTAAGGCAATGTCGGAGCAATACAAACTGCAAGCTGACGATCTTTCCTTTTTCGATATCCCAAAAGGTCGAAAAGCTTTAAAAAAATAGAAATCGTGTAGTTGCAAAATAAAGTGGGCCAAATCCGGGAAGAAATTCGCAATTTGGGGTAGGTAATGTCCCTCTAAAATCGCCCCCCCCCCCCCCCCAAAAAAAAAACGGCTGGCTGGATCCGCCCTTGTACATGTGTCACAGAAAAATGCAGGTAAATAAATCAAAAAGGTGAATATTTTCACTTTAATACATGCCATTGTTTGTATATAGTTTGTCCCAGGGAAGTACCATTTACTTGTACATCTCCTTTCAGCTGAACGTTCCTAAAACTATGCATACTAGGATATAACCACGGTAAAACTATTGAATATGTTACTAATTATTGGGACACAGTCAGTGCACACGTGTGCTCACGTACCGTTTTCATATTTCAAACCTGTTTTAGCTTTACCAGAGCGCGCCCGCTCGGTCATCGCCCAAAAAGGCGTTTTACTGGTATAATATTGTGGCCTAAATCCGAGGAGAATCATTTAGTGCCATTTGGGGGGGCGCTTGGCCCGAGGGACGCCCTGGATGTATTTCCCCCCCCCCCCCCATCCCAAAATACCTTCCGCCGCCACTGCCAAGGCCCTATAAGAAGGTAGAGTCATTCGGCGATTTGACCGAATCCGACACGGGTGGGTGGTGACTGGTGACGTCATCTGGACGCAGAAGCCCTTGCCCCTATACAAATCAATAATAGCTCGCAATTTTGGAAGACTATATAGATAATTGTACCGAGCCGATTTACATGAAACATGCCCTGAAAGAAATACTGATTCAAGGGTCTCTAACTTATCCAAATAACATTTTGCTCCTAAGTCACTCCTATTTTGACAGCGAAGGGGCAAAGATCTTACTCCGTCGCTAATGTTAAAAGGTCATATATTAGCCGCGCCACAAATGTCGATGCGCCAAAATCTTGCGAATAGATGACGTCACGCCCCTAGGAATAACCACGTATGTCACGGTTTTCGGGTGACTGACATACGTGGTTTTTCCTTTGCACGGCATCCCTAGCCAATTGACCCTATGGCTGCAGGGATGACAACCCCTGGCCCATGCTAAGCGAGACTATCTCTGGTCACGTTGCTGTGCGTCTGGTCTTTCCGTAGTGCTCGTCTGCGCTTCTAAATGTGACCTGTTCGCTGTTGCTTCATGCTGTTGCTGCGCATTAAGCGCTGTGCTGCGGTCGATTGCAGGTCTGTTCTGTGAACACGACCCCTATCTGCCGTGTTGCGCGGGCTCTGGTGAACACGGTGTTCGTGTGAAATCGATACCGGTCATGTTTATGCTGGCTCGGCCTCTTCCGGTTGTCATAAGACCGGCGGTCTGGTCCGGACGACACCGTACCGGGCAGAGCGGGGTGGGGCGTTGTCAGGGGCCTAGGATGGCTTTGAAGCTGGACCAGGGCAGACGGGATTGGGCCGTGTCAGGGGCCTAGGATTGCTTTGAAGCTGGACCGGGCAGAGCGGGGTGGGGCGGTGTCAGGTCCTAGGATTGCTTTGAAGCTGGACCGGGCAGAGCGGGGTGGGGGCGGGTGTCAGGGTCCTAGGATGGCTTTGAAGCTGGACCGGGCAGAGCGGGGTGGGGCGGTGTCAGGGTCCTAGGATGGCTTTGAAGCTGGACCGGGCAGAGCGGGGTGGGGGTGGTGTCAGAGGCCTTAGGATGGCTTTTGAAGCTGGACCGGGCAAGAGCGGGGTGGGGCGGTGTCAGGGGCCTAAGATTGCTTTGAAGCTGGGGTGCGTAGTGGAAAATTCTGGCCAAAAATAAGCATAAAGTGCTGGAAAATTAAACCCAAAAACATATGTAACTCTGCTTTATCAATTCCCAATTACCCGCTTACCAGAATTAGTTACTACCTATGCCAATTCTTACCCAGACTTCCCCTCCACAAAGCTGTCCCTATCATTGCATTCATAAATAAGTATCCACGGTTCCAATTATCCAATACATTTTGAAATAAAGAGTGGAAAATTCACAATAAAAAGCAGGAAAAAGAGTGGAAAAATAGTATCCATAGGGTGTCGTTTTCCATCCCAATTTTCCAATGCTTAGGATACTGGGCCGCGCCGGGCGGGGTGGGGATGGGATCACAATGCGCCTCAAGCACGTGTCATAGTTAAAGACGGCCGCACACTAGGCCATTCGGCGCGCGATATACTGCGACATTCCGCCTCGGAAAATCGCGCGATACGGCGGAATATCGTCCTTGTTCCGGCGGATTCGGCGCTGTCTGCTCGCGAGATTCCGCCCCCGCCGACCTACAGCATGTGGCAACCTGTGCCTACAGCCTGTGCCAAGGTAAATTAATGATGGCCATTTTCGACTGAAGATGTAAATTTAGAACCACGAAACTTTTACATAATAAATTTCACAGCGGCAAGAGCATGCTGTGCAAAATTTGTACATCTGTCTTGCATAGATTCGCCACTGTTAGCCTGATCAATTGTGTTGTCCGCGGCTCCGCGGCGTTCAGTCGCGGAAAAAAGCTCGTCGAATCAGCTTTTTTTCCGCCGGTCCGCAGATGGCCGGCCGACGACATTCGTCCGCGATTTTTGACGTTTCGGCTGACGCGAAGGCGGAAAGTCGCTAAAGATGCGCGGAAAGTCGTAGCGATATCGCGACCTCCGCCTGCCGAATGGCCTAGTGTGCGGCCGCCTTTACACCTCCATAGCCCGAAGTCCATGCCGCCACGAGTTCATAGTTCACTGACACGTAAGTCGTAACTCCTCAACAAGGTTGTTCAACACTTCCATCCTTCCGGCTTTTATAATTTGATGGTCAATATCTCTTAGCTATTTGTTTACGTTTTGTTTGGTCTGCTCTTTCAGTATTGAGGAGGGGAAAACTTGTTTTGATATGCAGCATTAGCATTAGCCCTCTGGAGACAGGGGCGTCACCACTAGGGGCCTGCCCCCCCCCCCCCGCCCCCCAGGATCGCTCAGTCAGGTCCGGCCCCAGATTCGCAGGATTTTATCATTAGTCCCTAGGGGGGTTGCCCCCCAACCCCAACCCCTGGCTGGCTCGGGGCTCCTCCCTCAAAATGTTGATGGCGACGCCACTGTCTGGGGATATATTGAATGAATCAAAATCTAATAACTTTAAACTTTGAACCGACAGATATTAAAAAAATGACTTTGCCAAGGTAGTTCAACTGAAGCATGCGAGTTAGTTGAAACGGGCGTATTTAGTTGCAACTAAATATGCCTCATCCACATGTTTATTGAGCGCAGTATATGACCTCTGCCGGCCGTCTCGCCCCCAAGATCTTTAGCATCTGAGAAATGTTAACGACGACATATTTAGCATTGGTTATGTTAAGCAATCGGTTCAGGAATTACCTTATAGTATTTAGTTATTATTATTACATTTGCTTTGAGCTAATTTATCATAAGGTGTCGTCAGCCGTCCGCCATTGTACGTCCGGCCGTTTTGGGGGCCAAATCATGGTTTCAAAGCCTTTGGGGGTCATGGCCTCTGCCCCCCCCCCCCCCCGGAGGATCCGCCCTTGTGTGGGCAAGCGCTAAAAATGTGTGCAATGCTCGATACATCAGCCAAATAAGGGTATCTGATGCCTTCCACACGAGTTTGTTTAAAACAAGCGCCTGTGTCGGTTCCTCCTTAGCAACAATGTCATTTTTGTTTCTATTCACGCCTATGTTCGTGATAGTGCATTAATGTAATGACGTTAGTATTTGCCGCTAGAACGTTTCTTATTTCGTGACTTCATGGTGGTTACCGATGTTCCTATCCTTGTGGCATCAACAAGTAACGGAACAATCTGAGCCACTCCTGATGACATTTACCAGAAGTGTTGTTTTGTGTGTGAAATAGCTTCATGCTACATAGCGTGAGCTAACAAATATCCGCTGATCCTTGAAACCTTGAAAATCAACACTTCATTCCAAGTCACCTTGGTCCATGCACGGTGGGTGCTCCCGCCGCGGCCCACGCCTTTGAGAATTGTGGGAACGGGGTCTAGGGAAGACCGAGAGGTCGCCGTCAGCGAAACGTTGTTGACCGGGAGAGGGGGGGGGGGGGGGTGGAGCGTTAGTGAAAAGTTGTTGAGCGGTGAGGGGGGGAGGTGGAGCGTCAGCGAAAGCTTGTTGAACAGGGGAGAGGTAACACATATGAGTACAACTGAACACTGATTTATAGTTATTTGTCGGGAAAATTGTGGGGAGGGAAAGAATAGAAAAGAAAGAATGCCCCCCCCCCTGGGAAAGAATGCCCCCCCCCGCCCCGTGGCGGAGCCCCTGCATGAACCACCATTGAGTGTATGGCTGCTACAGTTTGAAGAATCAATGGACGTCCATTGCCTTATGTTCGCTCTTACCGCTGTCAGGCTCCATTGTTTTTAGCAAGTCATCCTGTTGACGGAGGCTCCACCTAATTAAATCATGCAATGGGAATGCAATTCTAAGTCAATTTTGCTCTAGAATGGCGGAAAATTGTGAAGGAAATATAATGCTGATTGCTGTTAAAGGTTATATGTCCCTGTTCCGCTGTTTATAGAAATGTCCTTGCTCTTTCTACCGGCATGCCTTGTCTCCCGTACCTCAGAAACTATGGTACCGAGAGCTATTTAATATATTTGACATCATTCGGATAATTTGGCAAATGCCATCAGC
>JAXIVJ010017794.1:5000-25106 GCA_036785665.1 Chirona hameri | reverse complement strand
CCCATACCTGGCAGGGGCCCGGTCTTGGTCAGGTCCGATCGAGGCAGGGGCCCGGTGCTGGCAAAGGCGTAATACGGGGCCCGGTCAGGACGAGGGCCCGGTCTCTACAGGGCCCGCTCCTTGCAAATTATCTATACCGGCCTTTTCCTGGTAGGGGCCCGATCAAGGCAGGGCCCCGGTGCTGGCAGGCGTAACCTGGGGCCCGGTCAGGTCGAAGGCCCGTCACAACAGGGCCCGGTCCTTGCACATTATTGAAATGGGTCCGTTCTTGGTCAGGCCCGATCGAGGCAGGTGCCCGGTGCTGGCAAAGGCATGATATGGGGCCGGGTCAGGACGAGAACCTGGTCACAACTGGGTTCGGTCCTGAAACTAGTGGCTAGAGCAAACATGAACTAAATCTATCCATTTACAACTGAGAAATATGCGTGTTTGTGTTTTCCCCAAAGAGTTACATTGAAAAGGTCACGATCATAACTTAACCTGTCACCGATATAGAAAATCCGAGATAAACGAATTGTAGTCCCTAATCACTTCATGACGTGCCATGAGTTTCATGTCGCTCGATTAACCACTGTGCCGGTGGTGCTACCTAGAAGTCGTTTGGTGGTCATGTCATTTGACCTGACCTGGTGACCTGACCTGACTTGGCCGGGACCCAATGTTTAGCCAAAACGTGGCCTAGCTATTCATTTCAAGTTGCTGAAAGTTTCAAGTCGATATCTCTATGTGTTTTATGAATATGTCGGAAAACCAAAAGGAGGGGAGGGGGGGGGGGCGAAAAACGCCTCCCCAGCACCTCCATTCCTATTCCGTTCGCGAACGTAGCCTAGCGTAGTTTATACGAAACTTTCACGTTCAAAGGCTGGGACTTTTAAACCTGTATAAGGCATTAGTCTAGGAGGTTAGAGAGAAGAAAAAAACGTCATAAGTTGGCCAAATTTCTAAAATTGCCTCAAGTTTATTTATTTATTTATTTATTTATTGAGTCAACAACCACAGGCACAGGGCCCACTTACGGTTGCAGTCATGCTGCCTCATGCAACAGGAAATTAAAACATTCACAAACTACATGAGTGCACATGGTACATACAATAAGAGAACACAACTATACTGCATAGTAAACACAGCAGCATAAAATAAATACATAAAAGGCGATTAAAATCGCCAGTGAAAGTAGGAACAAACGTGTAAATAAAGCGCTGATACAGGCAAAAACCTAAAAATAGACAAATACATAAAAGCGCCGGTAAAAGTAAATATAAACGTGTAGATATAGCGCTGGTACAGGCAAAAGACCTAAAATAGACAAGTGCAACTTAAAGCCAATGACCGATCACGGGACACAGCTCACAGCAGCGACCTTAACTCAAGTATGTGCCCTGAACATCAGCGAACTTCGTGATGTCAGATCTAAGGGTACGAGACGGCATAAATAAATCCGTCTGAGGGCTGCTGTGTGTGAGCGAGTTAAAGAGATGCGGGAGACGAATCAAGAAGCCCCTCTTTACAGAGTCAACTCTTCCACGAGGTACATGGAAGAGCTCGGGGCGCCGCGTACGTCGACTTGGTGCTGACAGCGGGAACGTTGCCACAATATCAGGGCAGTCTATGTTGCCGCTGAATACTGAGCGCATGAACATTAGATCGGACCGAACGAAACGCGACCTGACCGATGCGCAGCCAAACAGCTCGAGCAATGACACGTAATCAAGTGGTGGACACGCTGCTTGGGTTTTCGATCCCAGCCACATCAGGAAACGGTGTTGAAGGCGCTCCAGCCGGCGCATATGGGTGACCGCAGCGCCTGACCAGATTACGCTACCGTATTCCAGTATGGATCTTACATGGGCCTTGTAGGCGGCGAGGGCTGCGGCATGGTCAAAGCGCGTTTGTTGTGTGCCAGCAGACATCTGCATGCTTCTAATTAGCAGGCCAAGCATGCGGTTAGCTTTAGCGACTGTGGCGTCAACGTGGTCCGCAAATGTAAGCTTGGCGTCTAAAATGACGCCAAGGTCACGCACGCGCACACATCGCTCAAGCTTGTGGCCGTCCAGCACGTACGATACAAGATGAGGTGATGAGCGCAGGGTAAAAGTGATCGTCTTGCACTTAGCTGGGTTGAGTTTCAAACGCCAAGTTTTGGACCACAAACTGAGGCGGTCTAAGTCGGCCTGGAGGGAATGAGCGTCCTCTGGGGAACTGATTCGGTTGAAAATTTTGATATCGTCTGCATAAGACAGGCACGATGTTTTGATGTGATTAGGAAGGTCAGCGACGTAACAGGTGAACAGAATTGGGCCTAAAATGCTGCCTTCCGGGACCCCGGATAGTACCGGAGCCCAGTCAGAATGTTTCCCATCGAGAATGACTCGCTGGGATCGTTGGCTTAGGTAAGACTCAAGCCAGCTGAGCGCAAGACCTGAGATGTTAAAAGAGCACTTGAGCTTGTGTAAAAGTAGACTATGGCTCACACTCCGAAGAGATAATTCTAAAGTTCCGAAGAGATAATTCTTTCATGCCTAGAGAATATGAAGTCCCGTGTAAGCGCGGTTTCTATCAACACTACAATTTGTGCATAAACATCTCAAACATCTACGGGCGTAGCCAAATAATATTGTAACACTCAACTTCACTGATGAAATAAAATGCTTCGGTATTTTGCACATGTTATGTTTCACCACCAAACTACACCATACTACTTTTAAAGTTCAATTTAAAAAATATAAAGTGCAATTTAAAAAAGCTGAAGTTCGATTTAAAAAAGATAAACTTCAATTAAAAAATCTGAAGTTCGATTTAAAAAAGATAAACTTCAATTTAAAAAGCTGAAGTTCGATTTAAAAAGATAAAGTTCGATTTAAAATAGATAAAGTTCGATTTAAAAAGCTAAACTTCAGTTTAAAAAGCTGAAGTTTGGTTTAAAACGGCTATACATACTTCAAGTTAAAAATATAGAATTCGAGTTTAAATGCTGGCGTTCGGGGCTGAATGTGCGCAATATAAGCGGGCAGAAAAACTATTATAATTATATAATTGCGGGAAAATAGGTATGAATAAAGCCGTGAACTTCCCGCTAATCATAACAAGATGACGAACTCTTCAAGGCCTTTATTCTTTTATACATGTCAACAAGTCGCCTCCCGATAGTGTTCAAGTGTGCAGATACTCAACTGGGGCTCAACACACATTATGTATGCAGGCGGTATATTATGTAGCTTCCCTTTTTTAGTTTCTAAAACTCATTTAATTTCACTTCTGTGTACATAAAGGCCTGATATAAAGGGAACATGTGGTACCTACCTAGGAAGGTACCACATGTTCCCTTAAATCAGTCCTTCATGTGCACAGAAGTGAAATTAGATAGTTTTAGAAACTAAACTAGGGAAGATACATAATAGATCGACTGTACATCATACATGTACAGTCGGTCTAATAAGTATCTTCCCTTACCATGTTTCTAAAACTCATCTAATTTCACTTCTGTGTACATAAAGGCCTGATATAAAGGGAACATGTGGTACCTACCTAGGAAGGTACCACATGTTCCCTTAAATCAGTCCTTCATGTGCACAGAAGTGAAATTAGATAGTTTTAGAAACTAAACTAGGGAAGATACATAATAGATCGACTGTACATCATACATGTACAGTCGGTCTAATAAGTATCTTCCCTTACCATGTTTCTAAAACTCATCTAATTTCACTTCTGTGTACATAAAGGACTGATTTAAGGGAACATGTGGTACGTATGTATATACCTAGGTAGGTACCACATGTTCCCTTAAATCAGTCCTTCATAAACACAAAAGTAAAATTAGATGAGTTTTAGAAACATGGTAAGGGAAGATACTGATTAGACCGACTGTACATGCATGGTTCCCAGCGCACAAACTACAGGCTACACCCCCATAGCCAGGTCTGCCAGGGCCATTCACCCAGGGAAGTGTCGCTGCAAGTGCACATGGTTGCATGGCGGAGGCACATAAGGAGAGCTATTTTTGGTATCGCATTGTCGATCTTAACCTCCAGGTACTGACATCTTTTGCCGGCATTAGTAGGTATGCATATATGATTACAATATTTTGCGTTCTGTTTCTATTATCTACGTTCCCCGATCAAATGCATCAAATGTGTCTCAAATTGCGTTGCAAATGTGACTTAAATCCATACAATATGGTTCATCGTTTTCCATGCTTTTCCACGCATTACATTAAAAAGGTCTTTCTTTTTAAATTGAAGTTTATACTTCTTTTAATCGAACTTGATCTTTTTTTTAAATCTAACTTCAGCTTTTTTTCAATTGAACTTGATCTTTTTTTTAAATCGAACATCAGTTTTTTTTCATTGATATCTTTCTTAATTGAACTTATCTTTTTGAAGGGAAATAATAGCATGTTCCCACAAAAATGGAGTTAGCACTTGAAATCGACAGACGAGGCCAACATATGATGTAAATTAATTTCATTTTGCACATAAAAAATTCCTTCCGAGAGACATTTCAATTTAATCTTGATCAGCGTTCCACACTTTTAACGACCGGTTCTTGCCAAGTACTTTTCGGTTTCCATCAAACTCCGGGCTTTTCGTCTATTGTTTTTTTACGCAATGGTGTGGAAAATATATTTTGCGTTCTGCTTGTTGTGATTATATACCTGCCCATCCTTTACAATTAACAACCATTGAAGAAAAAAACTGGCAATTAAATCGGAAGCTCATCGATGCACGTCGACGGCGACCTATTTAGTGTCGGCGATTTGTTTCAAAGTGCAAATTCAGCAACGTTGAACAGATTGATACAAAAGCTGCATCGCTTTTCAATAGTGGAGGGAAGATACCGATCATTAATTTTCCCAAACTTCCAACTTTGAATTAGGGAATTATTTTATTTTATTCTTAAATTTAGATCACATCATTTTAATACCATAACGGTAGCCAAATAAATTGTTGCTAAGAAAATCAAAAGGTCATTATTTCCCTTTAAATTGAACTTAAAAAGGTGTAGAGATGTACCTAGGGACCGATTATTTTGAGTATCCAAGTCCACCAAAGACATTGAGGTAGCAGATCTCCCGAACAAAAACAAACACCTCTAGTTATTACGTTTGACATTTTTGACGCGATCTGTTACCCGTGCTTCTCTCATTTTGACCAAACTCTAGAAAGCCTGTGTGCAGCTTCGAGACAGCTATGCAGTAACTGGTTGACACAAGACCCTGGATCCATTGGTTATGCCTTCTCAAGTCATGCGCGAGACAGTCTCCACATTTGTTGCGATGCTGTATGTTGTAAAAATCAGTCATTTGTCGCGCCAACTGATCACCTGCTACGAAAATACCGTATCCGTTCACCGTGTTGCGTGTTATCGGTTCTGCGTGTTGTCATTGACCTCATTTCGTCAACTCTCGACAGTTATACCGCACATCAGTAGCACACGCACCTAAAATTCGCACATCAGTAGCACACGCAGTCACCTTCCACGAAATTGCCAAGACAATTATCATGTCTCAAATTCCATGCTGTAGGGGGCCCGCTAAAAAACAAGTGACCTAAATCCGCGAAGTTTTCTTTTTAAAAAAACGGGTGGGGGCCCGCACACAAGGAGGCCCGTTCTTAGGGCTCTGACCCCCCCCCCCCCCCCCCTGCGAAATGGAATCCTGCGTGCGCCACTGAAGCCAGCTACCCGCAAAAATCCGCAAAGAAAATTTACCTTTTTAGGAAGTCTTAGCATCAATAAACAACATTTCATAATCAAGATACAAATTTTCAATAACCTTCAAAGCGTAAAGATAATACATCAAGTCACTAAATTCGAGTTCAAGGGGGCTGACTCCGGTCGGATAGAGTAGTACCATAAGCTAGTACCACGAGGTTTACCGGAATGGGCCGGTAATCGCATATCGAAACGTGGCAGCTAACGCCCATCCTCGTGAGCGATTTTCTTGGCCTTAGCAACAAGTGTCGTAGCTTTAAGCCCATGCTACACTATGCGTGATTTCCTGAAAATCACGTGCGTGTTATCCGTGTTGTCGGGATTTGCGTGACAGAGAAAGTTCAGCTGATAGTAAATGCATTGGGTGAGCTACACTGGCACATCACGCAGATCCCGGATGAAACGTTAAGGAAATTCCGCAGACCCGTCACGGACGGAACGATAAAAGTGCAAAATTCTGAACTTGTTATCGTGTTTTCCGAGATTGCGTGTTGCAGGGTTTTTATCATTTTGCTTGATTTCGCGTATGTTTAGGTCTATACTAGACCTAAACATGAATAATTTGTGCTGAGTATCGTGGCGGAAGACGAATGAAGAAGCGTTTGAGCAAATTGTATGCAGTGGTTTATCGATTAAAAAAAATGCAGTGATTTATCCATTTTCCTTGCGTGATTTGCTTGACCGGCAGATCCCGGACGTCAATGAAGTTCTGCAAACACGGAGAACACGCGCGTGATTCCCTTGACAATCACGCATAGTGTAGCCTGGGCTTTACCATTTGCTTTCCCACGGTCTCGATGTAACACTCCCCATTCCGCCGGTCTGTACCAGCCACCCTCCTCTCCGCCCGACAGCTGCCGGCCGATGCGAGGCGACGTCGGGCCCAGTGTGGTGTCAGATGTCCATTCGCATAAACATATTCCACTGTAGCCGACTTGCGTGCCAGAGTGAATTCGTCATCACCCCGCTAGTCCCTACATCTAGCGGGTTTCACTGCAACTAGTAGTTCCAATATGACCGCGCCAGACCGTTTTGGATGGCGCAAGCTTGACTGCCACGGCTTTGTATGTGGCTGTATGTTACGGTTTTGGATGCGGCGAGTACCATTTTGGATGCGGCGAGTTTGGCTCATGAAAATGTCCCCTACCCGGGCGAATTTTGGATGTCGCAAGCGTTGTTGGCTGCGGTTTTGGATGGTACAAGCATTGAATGCTACAACTTTGAACGCTTTGATAGTTCCCCGTCCACGCACCGCTCGGAGGGACTGGCAACCACGCACCGCTCGGAGGGACCGGCGACCACGCACCGCTCGGAGGGACTGGCGACCACGCACTGCTCGGAGGGACCGGCGACCACGCACCGCTCGGAGGGACCGGCGTCCACGCACCGCTCGGAGGGACTGGCAACCACGCACCGCTCGGAGGGACCGGCGACCACGCACCGCTCGGAGGGACTGGCAACCACGCACCGCTCGGAGGGACCGGCGACCACGCACCGCTCGGAGGGACCGGCGACCACGCACCGCTCGGAGGGACCGGCGACCACGCACCGCTCGGAGGGACCGGTGTCCACGCACCGCTCGGAGGGACTGGCAACCACGCACCGCTCGGAGGGACCGGCGACCACGCACCGCTCGGAAGGACCGGCGACCACGCACCGCTCGGAGGGACTGGCAACCACGCACCGCTCGGAGGGACCGGCGACCACGCACCGCTCGGAGGGACTGGCAACCACGCACCGCTCGGAGGGACCGGCGACCACGCACCGCTCGGAGGGACTGGCAACCACGCACCGCTCGGAGGGACCGGCGACCACGCACCGCTCGGAGGGACCGGCGACCACGCACCGCTCGGAGGGACCGGCGACCACGCACCGCTCGGAGGGACCGGCGTCCACGCACCCTGGCGTGGTTGCCAACAAGGGGCGGCGAGTGCTGCTCAGTTGTTCGCGTATGCTTGTTCAGGCATATCATGGTTTATATTTGATGCACACCCATACATCCCATGGCCGCTTTTATTATTACTTTTGTCCCTGGTTCTCAAAACGAATAAGGTGGATTAAAAAACATCATTTATTCATTCATTTTAAGTAGTATTACTGTGCATTAGAGGCCTTCATGGAATGGGAATCCCCATGGAACCCATGGAACGGCATGGAAATGGGTGGGAATGGGTCCATTTTTTAATGTAACGGGTTGGAACGGGTTTGGGACAGACCATATAATTTTTTAGCACCACAAAAAGTGAAATATGCTGAAACGGATGGGAATGGGAGCCCCATCAATTATGAATTCGGATTGGAACGGGTTTGGGTCTGGCTGAATGGGCTGGAACGGGATGGGGCTGAAAAAGTATGCCATGACCTGCTCTACTGTGCATGGTACGGCTATTTTGCCGTCACTTTGTCTGTCGTCACTTTGTCTGTCGTCACTTTGTCTGTCGTCACTTTGTCTGTCGTCACTTTGTCTGTCGTCACTTTGTCTGTCGTCACTTTGTTTGTCGTCACTTTGTCTGTCGTCACTTTGTCTGTCGTCACTTTGTCTGTCGTCACTTTGTCTGTCGTCACTTTGTCTGTCGTCACTTTGTCTGTCGTCACTTTGTCTGTCGTCACTTTGTCTGTCGTCACTTTGTCTGTCGTCACTTTGTCTGTCGTCACTTTGTCTGTCGTCACTTTGTCTGTCGTCACTTTGTCTGTCGTCACTTTGTCTGTCGTCACTTTGTCTGTCGTCACTTTGTCTGTCGTCACTTTGTCTGTCGTCACTTTGTCTGTCGTCACTTTGTCTGTCGTCACTTTGTCTGTCGTCACTTTGTCTGTCGTCACTTTGTCTGTCGTCACTTTGTCTGTCGTCACTTTGTCTGTCGTCACTTTGTCTGTCGTGACTTTGTCTGTCGTCACTTTGTCTGTCGTCACTTTGTCTGTCGTCACTTTGTCTGTCGTCACTTTGTCTGTCGTCACTTTGTCTGTCGTCACTTTGTCTGTCGTCACTTTGTCTGTCGTCACTTTGTCTGTCGTCACTTTGTCTGTCGTCACTTTGTCTGTCGTCACTTTGTCTGTCGTCACTTTGTCTGTCGTCACTTTGTTTGCCGCAATGACTAAGGGAGACAACACGTATTGAGCACTTACGTTGTTTTGTGTGGTCGTTGGATCTAAAAACTTACGATAGAAGCGAGGGAAAACAACGTATGTAACTTGGTTACGTTTATATGCCATCTTGTATTTGCTTCTAGTGACCAGGAAAGAGAGCGTAACCACCATTTGCAAGATTTCGTCGTGACATACGCTTTCTGGTCTTGACAGATCTATACAAATATGGATTTTTGGGCGGTGGAAAATAACAATTAGGAATATATTTTAAAATAAGCATATTTTTTAAAGAAAAAAGTTGCAACAGTGGAATTCTTGTATACAAACGGTCATTTCAATACCTAATTTGGTCTGTGTTATGTGTTATGCTTAAGCGTAGTCTGCAAAAAACCTAAAAAAAGGATCTGGCGTAAAATGAGGTGAGTGGCGCTTATGGTTTCTTCCTTTGGGAGCCAGCAAACAGCACACCCTGGTGGTTGTTATACTTGAAGATGGTTGGCACAGAACTTCCCTCAGGAAAATGGCAGGAGCATAAACAGAATTCATGAGTTGAGCTGGTTGTGCATCCAGCCGTCTGTAAGAGTATGGAAAATA
Source organism: Chirona hameri (assembly GCA_036785665.1). Lineage (NCBI taxonomy): Eukaryota > Metazoa > Arthropoda > Thecostraca > Balanomorpha > Balanidae > Chirona > Chirona hameri. The sequence goes on along the minus strand of JAXIVJ010017794.1, from coordinate 15,719 downwards.
GCCCAAGGTAAGAGGCTGGTAAACCTAGGATGTTTAATTACGAGCGAGCGCGAAGCGCTCGCTCGTCTTTCCGTGGTATATGGGAAAAATCTGAATATGAGCGGCCCGGTCCGGCCCGACCCGACCCGACTCGTGGCGACGCTTTTGAGAAGCTCATATCTCTGCAACCACACGTCCGATTAACAAGCTGACTTCTTTGCTGAGCAGCTCCATCCCACCTACCCTGTTTGAGACCGGTGCCGACTCATGTGGTTGACTACCACTGCGCGTGGCGCGTGCCGCGTGTGAGGTGTTGAAAAGTGTTTTCTCGCAAAAACTCTGCAACGGCTGAGCCGATTGTGTGCAAATTTGGTGTGTGGTTAGGGACCTCTCAGCCGTTGCCTTTCCACAAGTCAGGGGTGGAGTGCCTCTGCACGTGCGCACGTGCACACCCCTATTTTATATCACAGGAACGGCTGAACCGATTGCGTTCTAATTTGGTGTGTGGTTAGGGACCTCTCAGCCGTTGCCTTTCCACAAGTCAGGGGTGGAGTGCCTCTGCACGTGCGCACGTGCGCACCCCTATTCTATATCTCAGGAACGGCTGAGCCGATTGTGTTAAAATTTGGTGTGTGGTTAGGGACCCCTCCGCCGCCGCCTACCCACAAGTCATGGGTGGGGTGCCTCTGCACGTGCGCACGTGCGCACCTTTTTTTGTATCTCAGGAACTACTTGCCCGATCGGGTTGAAATTCACCATACATTTATTTCACGCTCGCTCATTCATCGCCAACTACAGCGCCTTACTGGTTTGTATCACACAAAAATCACAACGTCAATCAAATACAAATTAGATCATAAGTTGAACTGAGCATTTCATGCAGCATTGTATTTTTCGTTTCATGACCTAGTCTCGGAGAGTACAAATCCATATAGGTGGAGAGTAAAATTTCCATGTTAGGGAAATTAAGATTCTCATTATAACTAAAACAAATCCTGATTTGTAATTGATATTAAATCCTTGTGAGGAAAATTACATTTTATTTTAACTACAATGTTGTTAAGATCAGGTAAAAGGGTCTGTTTTAATGGACTGGTTATTGATTCGACACTGATTGAATCGATTGGAATCGTTCAATCAAAATTCATTGAATCAAAACATAATTGATTCACCACCAGATCTTTTGATTCATGAATCGTGATGGAATCAAAACCCGCATCAAATAAAGGCTGATTGAATCAAAAGATTTAACGATTCAAGTACACTGGTACATTGTGCCAATACATGCAGTCTCAGTGGCTTCTTTCATTTATACTGAAATACTATTGCTGTGACAAAGTTTTAATGATCATATACGCATGTTTCCATTTGTATTTATTTGACATAAATTCACCTCATATATTTAAATGTTGAATCAAACGTGAATCGATTAAAATATTTGTTTTGATTCTTTGACTCGGAAGGAATCAATTCTCCAAATTGTATCCGTGAATCGAACGGTGATTGAGCCATTCTGATTCCAAAATGAATCATGATTGAATCGTTCCAAAAAAAGTTGAATCAATAACCAGTCTGAATTAAAGAGAGCAGATTTCCAGAAACCAAATGAAGGGAACACAATTATTTTAACCTAAAAGGGTTAAAATAATTAAATAACCTAACCTATTTTAACCTATTTTAACCTACAATTACCCAAATTCCAAGGCTGATTTCATGCATCAGCATAATGCTCCATCTTGTAAGCCAGTGGCAGTGTGTATTGGATATTTTAATTCCTTAACAGTGTACCAGTAATTGTAATAACTGTCCTCTTAGGCTCTTACCTTACAGCCCTTATCCAAGCGGCCTTAGGCATTGAGGTCCTTCGGAAATCGCTTCAATTGGCAGTTGTTGATGTCACCATAGCGGTGGCTACAACCTGGTGCAAAACACCCACCCATACTGACAATATTGATATCTGTCTGATCTACCTAGATACAAATTTTAAATGATAATATTTAAAATGAAACAAATAACGCCAGCGCAAGGAGAGCGAGCTCGGGTAGGCACACGAAGATACGAACAAAACATACCCAACGTCAAATCGTCTAACACGCACCAAAAATGCAACCGAAATCCACGGTCCAAGGACAAATTAGTCACGTGACTGACGCCGCCACACCTGATCGTGACGACATCTGCACGCGCATGACGTATAATTTCACTAAGAATATTGCTGAAAAAAGTGTTTATAGACGATTTTAGCAACAATCACGATAGATCTCTCGAAGTTCATTCGTGCAATGAAGGGAATATGGTACTTAAACAGCATGTTCTTGTCCAGCGCTATATATGTAAATGTTTATAATACTTATTCCCCAAGCCATACGTCATCGTTACATCATAATCATACGTCAAATCAGCCCATCAGAGATGGGAGTCACGATGGATACTCGTTCCGGCTCCTAGGACTCCGGCAAGTCAATTTTAATTATTCAGTGGTTTCTATGAAGATGTGAAAGCTTCTCAAGTCAATTTTCGAGCATATAGAACAGCTTGGCTATCTCAACTAAACCCCCCATTGACAAGTTGAACTGTTTCCATTAATCCGGCATTGACTGGGGTCTCAGCAGAACGTCATTGACGGGGGGGGGGGCGTTAAACGCCCCCTGGTTATCTTCCGAACCAATGATCGCAGCGCGAGGCGCAAGGCGGCAATCGAAAGCTCTCCTTGAAAAAAATATAAATCATACACAAAAATGACAAGGTGAGGTCAACTGTCAGGTCACGGTCAGGTCATAGGTCAAAATCGACTTATTTGAGTTTGTGGGACATACTTTCCATCCAAAGCCTTCAATTACGACCATGATCACCCAACGTACTGCCAAAGGTATGATAGACATCCTGCATAAGCTAAAGTGAGATTGTTGGCCAAATTCAAGGTCAAGGTCAGGTCACAAAAGGTCACTATGCTAAACATATCTACGAAATTCATGCAACACATGTTTTATGGGTTATTTTCCACGTTGAATTCGATAGTGATAGTCATTTTACCACCTGACTTCATTTACGTGAAGTTAATGTCAATTTCAGTCAAGTTCAGGTCACTGAAGGTCAAAATTTGTAATTGATAAATCTAAATAAAAAAGACATATTTCTAGACCAGTTTTGTCTCCGAAATACAGTGGTGCCATTTATTTATCTGTATTTGGTCAACAAAAAACGCATTTTTTTAATATGACGTCATGAGTTACCCATACTTTAGATGCCATAAGTCAGTCAAAAATGGTGATATAATTCTGAAATTTGGTATCGTAGTTTCCCATATGTGTTTCTCTGATATGTATTCCGGCTTTTTTTTAATATCTTTGAAAAATTATATTTTGTTGGCATTTTCCCACAAAATATTTTGTTTTGATTTTTTGGGATAAAACAAAAATTGTTCAAGATTCCGAGATCGCCATGTTGTAGCCCTTGTCATTTTCGATGTTTTAACATTTTTGGATTGCTTTTTTCTTAAAATATAGCATTTGTACGGTCCATTACATTTTAGCTGATGTTGGTGTAAAACTCGTGGGGAGTGACGTCACTAAATTCGATATAACTCGAAATTGTATCGAAGAAATTGCTCTATTTCTCACAGAAGGCGTAAACGTGATTTGGAAGAAGGTACCCGGAGTTTCACGTTGATAGCGCTATTGGTTTTTGATCTATTACGAAAATTCATCAGGGGGGGGGGGGCGCGTTAAACGCCCCCCCCCCGTCAATGGCGAGTTTTAAGGGCGCAGCACTGAATCAAATGAGAAAGTGAGGAAAGGAGAAGGTGCGTAATCGGTACGGTAAACCTCAAAAAGGAAACGCAAAGTCGAAAAAGTGTAACTAGAAAACGCAGAATCGACATGCAAAAACGAAAAATGAGAAAGGATGAAAAGAAGAAAATGTTTGATCAGTTGATTTTTTTATACTTTTGTAAATCATGTGTTATCATGCGTGTGTTAATCATGCGCCACTTTTTAAGTGATTTGAGGCTGTGTCTCAAGCGGTTGCAACTTAATTTCATGAATGTTAAGTTCAGGTGAGAAGAAGCAGGACTAGCAGGAGAGTTTAAAGTGATATGTGTTTCCCTAATATCTATTCAATGAGCTATGGAGAGGCAAATGTTTTTTTTGGAGAGGAACAAATTGAAGTCTGGTTAAATAGCCATGTAGCCAGCGTGGAAATCGTAAGTGGAGAGCGACCTCGCTTACGATGCATACATATTCGTATGATTGTTGGAATCTCGCCGAGCTCTGCGGTACACATAACAGGTATTTACCATTACCATTACCATTACGTACCAGCATAGTTGAAGAGTGAGAGCTGGTCAAATTAGATGTGATGCGAGCTTGATGGAAGATAACCAAATCTTGGATCAAAATACCGCAACGAAACGCAAATATTGTGAAAAATAGACGTCAATATAATGCAGTTGAATGCAATTTAAGAGCTCCAACCATGGAAAGTTCCGCCATGAAACTTGAGACAAATTCCCATCACGCAGCTGTTTTGAAGGAAGCAGACAGCTCCGCATTCGGCATGAATCCGAAGCGCGGAGGCCAGACTACATTGTGATAAGAATTACAACATGTACAATGTACATACCTAATGTAGAGAAGAGAAACCTTTCCAGGCAGGCAGAGAAAACGCCAGGAGCGTCGTTTGTTTGGTAGCGACAAAGACAAATGATTGTTGCTAATACGCAAATCGAGCCAAGGTTGCATGAGGGAGCGAGCAAAGTGCAAAACCTAGAAAGAGCAAAAAAGCGAAACCGACATGACAAAACGATATATCATAAAAGCGCATCACGAAAAAGTGCACAGTGGAGGTTGGGCTTAATTGCTCACTTCCGGGGCGCAAACGTTCTCGATGTGAGAAGTATGCAGTGACGAACGCATGTCTACAATAGGTAACAACCGGCACTAACATCTTCAGAGGCGTATCCAATACCGCGGCAAAAAACATCCCCAATGGGCGTGATCATTCATTTCAGTCATTCATTCATGTCACTGAAAGTCGCATGGCATGAATTAATGACTCAAAGCATAAATAGTAATATAAAAAATTATGCAGTGTAGAGACTCCTGTTTTCATGAAACCTAACTTTACTTCTGTGGAGCAGGTCAGGCAATCTCAAATCAAAATATGTATTACGCCGGAAAATCAGTTTAAAAGTACTCACAACCTGCAACACCTGACCATCGGAAAACATGGCACTCTTTAGCATTCCAACGGCAATGTTCACATCCGACACCGCCCCCGCTGTGTTGGGCGCTGCACGATCCATTGGGACCCAGGCGGACCCAGCCGGCGCTGTCATTCCATTTAGGACAGCAGCCGTTCCGCGGAGGGTGGACAGAACCGGTCCCGTCCCAGTGCGCCGCAATGTCAGCTCACTGGATTGGCAGCTGCGTCGCTCGTAAATTGCTCAGCCGAGCCGGTCCGCTGGCAGCCGCTGGCAGCAGGCGTCTGTGTCGCCAGCCAATTCACTGCCTGCCATGGAACTCGAGAAAAAATCCAACCATGCAGCTTTTTTGCAGGAAGCAGACAGCTCCGCATTCGGCATGAATCTGAAGCGCAAAGGCCAGACTACATTGTGCTAGGATTGGGCCAGGCGAGAAACCTTTCGCCAGGAGCGCCGTTTGGTAGCGCCGAAGACAAATGATTGTTGCTAATGGCCTTATCGCCAGACCACATTGATGGATGAATAGGACCGTATATTACGCATCACATTGACACAAAGCGGAGAGATTATATCTGATTAAAATACCCACGTTCTCACAGCGCGGCGGCTTTGGCGGAGCCTCGACGGCAGCTTTGACGGTGCAGCACGTTATACGAGCTTCGAGCCATCTTGCATTCAAAGCGACCAATTCAAAGGACAATATATAGGATTTATGTCGGGTGATCTGATGTATTGTACCGCTTAGTGCATAGGTCAGGAAGTTTCTGAACCAGCAGTCTGCTTGAGTGCGGGGGAGTCTCTCCGAGCGACCAGGACAGGTTGACCGGACGGTATATGAGATTGGGTAGGCCTGGTCGGCGGCGGACCCTGACCGCCAGATTACCAAGTTGACCAAGTTCCTGGAATGTGGAGGCCGGGCGGCAGTCGGCAGACCGTTTCCGAATGTCGTAAAGCTGTCACCGGGACGTCACTGGCGGCGCACAGCTCCTGGAGCCGTGCAATCACCGCGAGGCTTTTGGGGATAATCATACACTAAACGGTGGATGTGCCGTCTTTCAATGAGTTAACTACATACCGTGTAGACGTCAACAGATCGAAGACGTGTGGAAGACAACAGATCGTTCGGAAATGCAGCGAGGAAAGTTGTGTTTCTGATTTGTTTGGCAACACAGTGGCTGAGGTTGAATCGTCGGTGAATCTTCCAATATATTTTTTTAAGAAATTTTAGATTGAAGACTCAATAGGGCTTGAAATCTCTCCGCATATCACGCACTCAACTGATTGCATAATCCGCAAAGGTTCGCCAGGTACCTATTCACCGTAGCAGCGGGTCACAGGCAATAGCAGACCATGAGAGGAAGGAAGGAAAGAAACTATCAACTATCGTATAGAACTCGTATCGTATCGTATCGTATAGTCCTATCGTATAGAACTATACTAACAAAACTGAATTACAAAATAAGAACACCATAAATGACCGATTAACACAGACCACTGCTGACTGTGACTGTTGTCTGAATGACTGTGACTGCTGACTGCTGACTGTGACTGTTGTCTGAATGACTGTGACTGCTGACTGCTGACTGTGACTGTTGTCTGAATGACTGTGACTGCTGACTGCTGATTGTGACTGTTGTCTGAATGACTGTGACTGCTGACTGCTGATTGTGACTGTTGTCTGAATGGCTGTGACTGCTGACTGCTGACTGTGACTGTTGTCTTAAGGGAATGACTGCTGACTGCTGTCTTAAGGGAATGACAATGACTGTGACTGCTGACTGCTGACTGTGACTGCTGTCTTAAGGGAAAGACTGTGACTGTTGTCTTATCTTAAGAGAATGACTGCTGACTGCTGACTGCTGACTGTGACTGTTGTCTTAAGGGAATGCCTGATGACTGCTGACTGCTGACTGCTGACTGTGACTGTTGTCTTAAGGGAATGACTGCTGACTGCTGTCTTAAGGGAATGACTGTGACTGCTGACTGCTGACTGTGACTGTTGTCTTAAGGGAATGACTGCTGACTGCTGACTGTGACTGCTGACTGCTGACTGTGGCTGTTGTCTTAAGGGAATGACTGCTGACTGCTGACTGCTGACTGCTGACTGCTGACTGCTGACTGCTGACTGCTGACTGCTGACTGCTGACTGTGACTGTTGTCACTGCTCAAACTGCTGCCCAAAACTCGACAGCCGACGAGCCGACAATGCCGCTCCCTGCTCAGTCGAGGGTTTCAGGGAATAATCACATACGGTACATTGTGTTCTCCACATTCAAACTGGCGTGGACGGGCTAGTGACACAAATATGTCACCCCAGTCTGTCGTTTATTCTGAAAACCCTGAACTTACCCCAGAGAAAATCAGCTACGGACATGGCCATAGCTCGTGCAGTGAACTGAGACACAAGTACAAGCCTCCCGGAGAAGCTGGACAAAACGAATAGGTAATATTTTCGTTGTAGCGTCGTTTTCTCCAGCTAGCATTCACGTCTCTTCCTCGTTTTGCCGAAGAAAAAAACAAAACACCGAAGAGCCGCTCTCCTGGGGACAGTTGCACTGCTGTTAACTATGTTAATCTAACAGCAGTGTTAACTATGTAAACTTTACAGCAGTGTTAACTATGTAAACCTAACAGCAGTGTTAACTATGTAAACCTAACAGCAGTGTTAACTATGTAAACCTAACAGCAGTGTTAACTATGTAAACCTAACAGCAGTGTTAACTATGTAAACCTAACAGCAGTGTTAACTATGTAAACCTAACAGCAGTGTTAACTATGTAAACCTAACAGTAGTGTTAACTATGTAAACCTAACAGCAGTGTTAACTATGTAAACCTAACAGCAGTGTTAACTATGTAAACCTAACAGCAGTGTTAACTATGTAAACCTAACAGCAGTGCCGTGTTTGTCAAAAAATGGTACGTTTTTCCGTTTTGTTTTCTCTCTCACTGCCAAATGTCAATGACCCGGCCAATGACATTAAACAGAGCCGATGGGCTCAGGGCTAATAGTAGGTATGGTTATCGCTTGGGGCAATGCCGCATCGCTCGTACTAATTGCTATTGGTGTTATACCCGACATTTTTGTCAACCCGGTGGTTTATGACAAGGTAACGTAATTATTTTTATTTGGTTTTGTATTTAGTGGTTTAGAATGACTCGCTGCTCTCCCTCTAAAACCATGATAATAATCACGGAGCAGCCCGCACTCTAGTCCCTAGTCCCCGGCAGCTGGCTTCCTCCTGTCCGGGCTCCCCTGGTCATCATGCCACACATCGCCCGGGCGCCTCTGGTCATCATGCCTCCAAGGCCATTTGTTCTCCTTCTCTGCCGTGATGCCTTGCCGTGATTCCCATGGCTGTGCTGATCGCTTTGCAGGCATGCTGGTTCCGCATTGATTATATCCTGCTTCTCCTCCCTTCCTCCCTTCCTCCCTTCCTCCCTTCCTTCCTTCCTCCCTTCCTCCCTTCCTCCCTTCCTCCCTTCCTCCCTTCCTCCCTTCCTCCCTTCCTCCCTTCCTCCCTTCCTCCCTTCATTCCTTCCTCCCTTCCTCCCTTCCTCCCTTCTTCCCTTCTTCCCTTCTTCCCTTCTTCCCTTCCTCCCTTCCTCCCTTCCTCCCTTCTTCCCTTCCTCCCTTCCTCCCTTCCTCCCTTCCTCCCTTCCTCCCTTCCTCCCTTCCTCCCTTCCTCCCTTCCTCCCTTCCTACCTTCCTCCCTTCCTCCATTCATCCCCTCCTCCCGTCCGTCCGTCCGTCCGTCCGTCCATCCGTCCGTCCGTCCGTCCGTTCGTCCGTCCGTCCCTCCGTCCCTCCCTTCCTCTCTATCCCTCTCTCTCACTCACTCACTCACTCACTCACTCACTCACTCACCCACTCACTCACTCACTCACTCACTCACTCACTCACTCACTCACTCACTCACTCACTCACTCACTCACTCACTCAAAACTATAGTATTAGGATGTCGGAATCGCCTAATCCCGTGGACTGGGTCAGGATTATTGGGGGGAAATGGTAAACCTATCAGAATACTAGCAAAATTACAAGAAAGCACAACCAAAGACCAAAACATTGTTTTCCTTTCCATCCGAACATGGGATCCGTGAAGTGGGAAGTGAGATAATTTCTGCTCAATGATATATTCAGAGAACGCAGTTGCACGCGTTGTACACTCATCGCAGTCTCCAAACATAAATTTGCTACTATGGACAACTTGCAGGTTGTTTGGGGAATACTTGTAAAATAATAAGAACAATATGTTGATGAACGTGATACACACTAGTTTGCATACAATTCGATATTTTGCAAGATATTTGTATTTAAATGTTGATAATTTATAAAGTACTTGATGTCGTGACGTCAGAAGGCAATAGTGACCCGCTAGCCACCGGGAAAGGAGGACGTTTCCCTGCATTTCCCGTGGAAAATACTGATGGTCTGCCCCTGATTCCGTGGAAAATAATACCAGTAAGGCACCGTAGATGGCGATGAACGAGCGAGCGAGACCGAAATGTATGGTGAATTGCAACTCGATCAGGCAAGTAGGTTTTGAGATACCAAAAAGGGAGAGCACGTGCGCTAGTGCAGAGGCACTCCACCCCTGACTTGTGGGAAAGGGGCGGCTAATACGTCCCTAACTCCACACCAAATTTGAACACAATCGGCTCAGCCGTTCCTGAGATATATAATAGGGGTGAGCACGTGCGCACGTGCAGAAGCACCCCACCGCTGACTTGTGGGAAACTGGCGGATGAGAGGTCCATAACCACATACCAAATTTGAACACAATCGGCTCAGCCGTTCCTTAGATATAGCATAGGGGTGCGCACGTGAGCACGTGCAGTCACTCCACCCCTGATTTATGTGAAAGTGGCGGCTGAGGAGTCCCTAACCACACACGAAATTTGCACATAATCTGCCCAGCCGTTGCGGAGTTATTGCGAGAAAATACTTTTCAACACCCCTCACGCGGCACGCGCCACGCGCAGTGGCAGTCACCTGCATGAGTCGGCAATGATCTCAAACAGGGTAGGTTAGATGGGGCTGCTCAGCAAAGAAGGCCGCTTGTCAATCGGACGTGCGGTTGCAGAGATATGAGCTTCTCAAAAGCGTCGCCACGGGTCGGGTCGGGCCGGGCCGGGCCGGGCCGGGCCGGGCCGCTCATAATCAGATTGCTGCCATAAACCACGGAAGGACGAGCGCCTGCAAAGATTGTTATTGGACGAGCCGAAGGCGAGCTCAATAAGAAATATTTCAGCCGCGAGTCCATTAAATGTTTTTTTCTTCTTCATGCGACTGTTTAATATGGTATGATCCAATAACAAAAGTGTTATTGGATCCTGTACGTAGAGGCCAATAACATTTCCGGTGTTTTCCCCATTGGCTTCAGTATTACGATCTATAAACACATGCATTTATTGGTAAAATCTGTGTAACATGTGCCTGACTAGGAAAAGGTCTTCTCAGTTGCATGATAAAGATGGTTAAGCGTCATCCCCTGATTTACTGTTCACACCAAACCGCTAATAATTTAATGGAGTTTT